>BQKN01066598.1:261911-272219 GCA_022839385.1 Asparagus kiusianus | reverse complement strand
GCTCATTTTGTCCGTCACCAAGTTATCAAGGACAAGACAATTCTACTACCTCATGTTTCATCCATTGACGAGCTTGCAGATTTCTTCACAAAGGCCTTACCTGTTCATCGGTTCCAGTTTCTTGTACGCAAACTCACTTTGTTTGATCTAACATGAGTTTGAAGGGGGCTGTTGATAATAGTGTATTGTAGTGGGTTTTAGTCCCACATTGCTTGGGAGAACAAACCTCACACTCCTCTACTTGTATAAATATATGTGCACACTTAATATTCAATTCAAGGAAAATTTACCCAAGATTCTCTCTCTCTTACTTTAACAGAATGAAATTGAAAGAAAGCACCATATCAGTCGTCTAATTAGAATTACTCTTGATTGGGTTTTAAGGCTAGCGGATCTGCGCGTGAATTTTTTGACTCTTTTAAGAGTTTCAAAAAAAAAATCACTCAGGGCGTCTATCCGCACTTGGTAACTAACAAGTGTGATAGATAACAAAGGTTTTAAGTTCAATATAAATAGGGGTTTTTCGAAATTAGTCCCCCAAATCTTCATATTTTGAAATTAGTGCCTCGAATCTTTAAGCATTGTGAAATTAGCTCCCCCGAAATCTTCATACTTTTAAGTTAGTCCCCCAAATCTTACAAAGTGGTGCTAATTCTAGAGGGATTAATTTCAAAACATTCAAAAATATAAGGAAATTTCCCTTTGCAGTATATATGTGCTCATATATAGTATTTGAATACAGTAATGTGCAACCAATGATTTGGCTCTGAAAATTTGGCTAGTGTCCAAAGATGGAAGCAGTTAATGCTTTGCTCCCCATTGTTCTTGCAGCGAGGGCTCAAGATTGTGATGGTTGTAGGTGAGAAAGAGAACACCGACACTGTTCCCTACAGAGATCAAACGTCAATTGCTTACAGCTATAATCAATCAGTGTTCTGTTGCGTTTTGTTAATGGATGCAGGAGCTAGAGCTGTTCTTGTCTTCATTGTTGCATTCTTGCAGCAAGCCATGCCAGGAGTAAATCAAGAGGAAAATTAAGCTGGGTTTTTTAACTACTATTAACCTTTTGAAAATTAAGGGGGAGATTCAATGTAATAAATCTTTTTTTTTCCCCTTATTATTAACTTCGGGTTATTTATTGCCTTACACGTGAGCAAATGCAAGAATCGCGGGAAGAAACGTATTTTAGGGCACGTTTGCTATATCCACTCCCAAACAGTAATTTTGGGAGTTGGATTGCCGAAAATGCCCTTTTAATTAAGTCCGAATATATTCACTCCAAGAAATTAATAACTCCTAATTAAATACTATAACACTGACAACAATAATAATACTAACTACTAATTACTTTTAATTAAGTCCGAATTAACTTCATCCGAAAAATTATATTAACGAAATTAATTATTAATTAAATTCGGATTTACAATAATAACCTTTAACTAATAAATTGTATTATTTAAAACTACTTATGTTAACTCTAAATTAACATAACACTATAATACTATAACATTTATAATCATAATAATAACATTTCTGTTAAGTTATAGTTAACATTTTCATATTTAAAACGAATTTATTAAATACAAATTAACATAATTCTACAATTTAACATAATTAAATCCGAATTAACATAAAATAACAATATTATTTTATAATTAATATCCGAATTAACTTTAAATACGAATTAACAAAATAAGACTATAATTTTAAACCCGAAATAACAAACTAACACTATTATTTAATTATAAAAAACGAAATTAACATAATTAAATCCGAATTACAAAATAACAAATACTAATGAAACAATTTTATAAATCTACTAATAAGTATTACTAACAACATTAATAATAATTGTAATATAAAACTATGTGTCCGGTGGGAGAAGGGCAATTTAGTCCTCACACACCCCCAAAGTTACTGTTTGGGAGTGTGAATAGTTGGACCCATTTTAGGGGTTGTTTTGTTTGCTTTAACTGTGTCTAGTAACTGGTTCATAGATCATTTGCTATTTAATACACATAATCACGTGTAAATGACTAGGGGCTGTTTGGTTACCTGTTTTTTGAGGGAAATGCTCTTTTGAAAGCCTGTCAAAAGTGTCACTTTTTGGCAGGCTTTCAGCCAAAATCGCCTCTAAAAAAGAAGATTTTGGCTAAAAGCCTGTCAAATAGTGATACTTTTGGCACTTTTGACAGGTTTTCAAGAGAGCTTTTCCCTCAAAAACAGGGAACCAAACAGCCCCTAAATGTTTCCTCACTTTTTTTTAGCCTTAATTACACATATGAAAAGTCTCTGTCAATGTGCCACAACTCCAAAGTTCGTGAATTAAAAATCTTACACCCTATCATCCCCGAGCATTGAGAGTTCTAATCTTTATGTCAAAACTTAAACTAAGGCGGTATTGTTTTTTAAATCCTCTTTAAATTCAGCTTGAGAAATTGAATCCCGGCTGCTTGGATATCATGCCAAATGTCTCTGCTGCCGCTCCAAAACTCTGAGGTTTCAATGGGGGTTGAGGGCTATAATTTATACTCTAACTTACGCTTCAGTAGGTTGATAAGAAGTCAAAGGACTTGTCACTGTGATCAAAATTATGGATATTACAGTGAGAATTGAGGGATGTGGTTATATAATTCAACAAATATCATCCAATGTTTTGCATCCTGGATAAAATAGTTTCAATAGGGTCTTAAACAAAAAATCATCCACTGTTGGGCGTCCTAGATCAAATAGTTTGAATAGGGTCTCATGCATCATGTGATCCTGCCCATTTTCTTCCATCAATTTATGTACTCTCTTTCTCCAACAAGATTAAAAAAAAACAAGCAAAGAAAGAATAGATAAAATATAGCTCTCTCATTGAGAGAGTGACTCTTCCTAGCATTTGCTCGTGTACTCTGCGCACACTAATAATGGGGACCAGGTTCAGTACTCAACCAGTACAACATTTTTTACTGCTCCATTGCAATCCTACGCCCAAAGTCCCACTCCTACAACTTGCTTCATTTTACGTAGGAAACCGAGAAGTTTACCATTTTCGATGTGGGATCATTCTTATCTTTTCACCACTCATTTTGGATCTCTCTCTCTCTCTCTCTCTCTCTCTCTCTCTCTCTTTTCTTCTCTTCTCTTGCACTTCTTTGACTTCTTGTTCCTTTTTACCTCCATCTCTCTCTTCGTCACTCACCACTTGAGATCACGAAAGGACTAAGCAATGCCCAGCTGATCGCTTGTGACTTTATTCTGCGATGCCCATGTGTTGAAAAGCCTGTCGTAGGATATTATAGAAATTATATTTCTCTGTTTGTTGGTCACTGTTGGCACCAAAGGGGATCTCACGGTGTTTCTCTTTGTTTTGGGCTGAAGGAGACTGAAGTCATCTGAGGTTTAGTCCCACATTTGGGTAAAGCTGAGTTCATGGGTTTCTTGAGATTTGTGTAACATTTGACTTGTAACCTGTAGGAAGAAGCTTTTGTCCCTGTGTGTAGTATGCACCGTATAAAAGGTGCCTCCTTTCTGTACTTCACTTTTAGGATTTTCAGGCCTTAATCTTTACAGGTAAAAAGATTTGCAATTTATTTATTTTTACTAGTTATTTAGAGACTTGTGATTCTTCACAAATTCAGATTTTATTACATCTTCTTTTTCAATTTCTTTATCTTCGAATTTTTTTACTTCATATTTGGCAGAACAGTGTGACATATCTTATTTCATACACAAAAAGTAATTGTCTTTTGGCCAATGCTTTTGTTGTGCAATCTAACGACACCATTGATCCATATATAATATATATTATATGCTCTCTTAAAACAATTTGCCATCTATTTATTATCGTCAGATACATATATGTATCTTTTAAGGTTAAATTTTTGGTTACTTTTCAGCAGAACAAGTTGAAATTCTTAAGTAACCTTCTCTTCAAATTGCAAAGTAAAATTCTCTTTCGGCCAATGTTTTTTCACTGTGCAATCTAACAAGATCACTTGTGTAGAGTCATCAGTATTAGAGTTTTCAGTTTGCTAAGTTCTTTTGCTTGATTTGTGCAGAAATCAGACACACACACACACACACAAGAAAAAAAAAAATGGCATCTGTGGATGATAAGGGCTGCTATAATCCGAGCACTAAATCATACAATCTTGACTCCCACACCATCATGAAATCCTCCTCTAACAGCCGAAAGGCCTTAAGTTTGCGCGCAAAACCCACTCCATCGAAATGGGACGACGCCCAAAAGTGGCTCATGGGCTTATCAGATCACAAGCATAACTCCACCTCCAAGCCTCGGAACTCAAATGCCGAGGATAGAAGACTCTTAGCTCCGATGCCTAGTAAAGGGAGGGACTCTTGCGGTAGCGTTGATGACGCATTGCCAATTCAGCATCAAGAAGAGGAGACGAAGAAGATTGATGCGAGTAACAAGTCATTAGAGGAGGTGGCGGTCGAAATGAGGTCGGTTTCTTTGAGGGATATGGGGACTGAGATGACTCCTACTGCTAGTAAAGAGCCTTCGAGGACCGGTACTCCTCTTAGAGCTCGAAGTCCTGTCAATTCTAGACATTCGAGCCCGAGAGAGCCACGCAGTTCTAGAGCAGCGGTGAGCGATAGCAAGGGTGTTGATGGAAAGTTGAGCTCATTGGAATCAAGAGCCTTGGCTTGGGATGAGGCTGAAAAAGCTAAGTATATGGCAAGGTAAGCTAACTGATTCAGCGCTTTACGCTACGTATATTTATCACTGAAACTCTGGAAAGTTAATGATGTTGATGTTCCTGTAAATTTTAGATATAAAAGAGAGGAGGTGAGGATACAGGCCTGGGAGAATCGCGAGATGAGAAAAGCTGAAACGAGGATGAAGAAGATGGAGGTACTTATTTTTAGTTTACAAAGTTATTACTTGTCAAAAATTCTACTAGCAGATTTTCCGGTTTGTTGTTATGAGATACTTAATCAAGTGAATAGCATCCTGTTTTGATTAGTGAAAGCGGTAAAAACTGAATTAATATTTGAGTAACAGAGCCTGAGTCTGGAGAATTTCCATGCTAAACGTCTATACTTGGAAGCATAGATTTGTGCAAAAAGAAGAAAAAAAGATGCAAATGTATGATTTTTCTACACGAGTGTTGAAGATCATAGTTAGAACTCCAAACAGAAGGTTACTTAACTTTTCGGGCTGATTTTTTCTGTCATTCAGAATGATGAGTTCTTCACTAACATCCGCTAATGAACTAGGAAATTAGATAGTAATGTCTAAAATTTTTATAGCAAGAGAGAATTGAGTCAAAGCACTCGGACATAAAAATCTTCCCCTTTGTGTAAGTAATATACTAGCCAACCAGTGATTTGTGGTTTTGATGGTAAGAGATAATTAATTTTCTCTTGGAATGGCTACGATAAGCGTAGCCTGAATTTGAAAATTAATGTTTCACTTATATAGTTGCGTGTAAACACATTTTTTTCAAAAAGAAACATAGTGAATGTATGACTTTTCTACAGGGAATGGTAGATCATAGTTAGAATTCGGAGTAGAAGGTTGCATATGAACTCTTTGAACTGATTGGTCCCAAAATTTGATGACAACGTTCTCAACTTTCTGTGGCAAGAGAAAGTTTCGGGTCTTTATTTCTGGGTTTAGTCACTTTGTGTCAGTTTCAAATTGAGCCATCGCCGTAAGTAAGTAGATCTTTGTGTAAAACAATTGTATGGTTTTTTTTATATAGGTGAAGGCCGAGAGAATGAAATCTCGAGCTCAAGAAAAGCTAGCGAGTAAGACCGCAGCCACGAGGAGAAGAGCAGAGGAGAAGAGATTGAGCGCAGAAGCGAAACTGAACGAACGAGCTGCGAAGACCTCAGAAAGAGCAGAATATGTGAGGAGAGCAGGACACCTTCCATCTTCATTTTTCTCATATAAGCTTCCTTCTCTTTGTGGCGGTTGAGTACTACTCTGCAAACATTGTGTTATCAGATAAAAATATTTCATAATTTTGTTATTTTTCCTTTATTGTTCAATGTACGAGTATTTTGTTTTTGTTTGTTACTTGAAATGCATCCTGCATTGATTAATGATCCTTCCTCTATTGTCTGTCAATCATTGTCAATAGGAACATGTTTACTGATTATTGGCTCATCTTAAAACAATTTGTTCAAAACAATTTCATGAACAAGATTAATTATCCGATTAAATGTCACAATCAAAATTAAGTGACAATTAAATTGTGATGGGAGATATATGATGCTTTCAAGTTACGGTGGTTCGAGAAAGTCACAACTTGGCATTCAGAAACAATCTGCGAAGGCAAAAATTTTCAGAATTTGGAGAAGGCTCAGAATATTAGGAAATTATTGGGAAAAAGTTCGGTGGAAATGTATGCATGAGTGGACGTTGGAGCTATGAGGTTATTATATACATAGATTTTTTTTTAATATGTATAAATACAATGTAAAAATTCTTTGTTTGCAACTGCTCGTAGGTTTTCTCGAGTAATACTTTCGTACTTCTATGAATTTTCGTCTATGTATTCTTCTTTAAGTTCATTAGTCAAAAATTAAAAAAAAAATCTCATGTATTTTTTAAATCAAACGGGTCTAAAGCCTTACAATTTCTGAGTATTATTTTTAGTTTTTTGACCTTTTTCCCCCTCCCCCTCTTTCTATCCTTCTTCTCTTTTCTCTCCTTCCATGTTGACTTTTTAGTCAAAATGATGACTGCTGAGTAGTTCTGATGAAGTATCTGCAATATTTTCTTGAAGAAATGAGTAATTTTTTATTGTTTCTAGGAGACGCTATTTTTGGAAATTTGCTATTAGCGAAACTAGTAAGGAGTTTTTTCAAATATGTTATTGGAAATACGATACATGTTAAATAAGATATATTTAAATAATTCAATTTCCCGGATGTATCACCTATAAACAGGTGGAAGAATTCAGAAATCCAGTTTTTAGATTGTGAGTCGACTCATCCATGCACATGAGTCGACTCATCAGGTTGAGTCGACTTATGCCTGTCATGAGTAGACTCACGAAACCCAGCCGTTTTGTCACAAGTTTCTGACGAGTCGACTCACCTCAGTCTTGAGTTGACTCATCGAGATGGTTTCTGTTTTGTCAAGTTTCTGACAAGTCGACTCACCTTAATTATGAGTCGACTCATCGACGGTTTTCTGGTTCGTTTGGGTCTCTGTTTGCACGAATTCCTATGGGATTTAGGCTTGGTTATTTACCACTTTACCACCCACGTTGTTACACATATAAAAGGGGTTGTTTAGGGTTTCATAAATAGCAGAGAAATAAGAGATTTGAACGTTGTGAGAGGGAGATATTGTGAGCAAGTTGAGAGCTTTGATTGAGGGTTAATTGGAGTAATTTTGTATGATTGTAACCTTTTTGTACTCTCCTTGATTTAGTGGAATCTCCCCATCCTCTCCCTGTGGACGTAGAAAAATTGCCGAACCACGTATATCTCTTTGTTTGGTTTGGATTTATCGTATTTGGATTGGATTGTGCTTGTGTGTGGTTCTCTTCTTCTCAGTGATCTCAGACTCGTTCGGTGTGCGCGTGCACGCTTCCGCATAGGTACGCAACACTGGTGATCAGGTACGCAACAAGTGATATCAGAGCTCAGATTTCAGATCTAGGGCTTTGGATTAGGTGGAGGAAGATTCAGTTGAAAGCTTGGTTCTTGGAGTTCTAAGCTTCGGTGGAGTTAGGGTTTGAAGTTATCGTTGAAGATCTCGCTTTCCTCATGTGGTTAGGGGTTCTATTTGGAATCCAATCTAGGGTTCAGTTGGGTAACTTCTAAATTCTATAAAGTTTGAATCTTTTTTTGTAATTTAGAGTTTGTGATTATGAGTGAAGAAGTTGGTGAAAGCAGCAAGATGACGGGTACAGTTCGAGTTGGTTTTCAGAACACTAAGATTAGTGTGGTGAAATATGACGGCAAAATCAATTTTGGTTTGTGGATGAGTGACGTACAGGATGTGCTCAATGCTTAAAATTTGGAGGATACCATCATGGTCAATGAGAGACCACCTAAATATGAAGAGGCGATATGAGAAAAGATAAATAGGAACGCTTGTGAGGTGATCAGGTCTTATTTGGAACAGGAGCTAAAATATGATGTGATTGGGGTGACGTCTACAATAAAGATGTGAGAAATTCTTAATAATAAGTACCTTACAAAGAGTATTAAGAATAGTTTGCACTTGCTGCAAAGATTATTCAGATTTTAGATGTCCAGAGACATCTCACTTGCGGCTCATATGAATAACTACACTAAGTTATTGTCGGACTTGGCGAACGTGGATGAGAAGATCACGGATGAGTACAAAGCTATTATTCTTTTGGACTCCTTACTGGATGAGGAGTATGATATATTCGTACTTACTTTGTTGAACGGGAGATCTTCTATCACTTATAGTGAAGTGACTAACACATTGACGAACTACGACTTGAGGAGGAAGGATAAGAAGACTTTCTGCGCTAGTACTTCAGGAGAGGTCTTGTCGACAAGAGGTAGAAGCCCATATCAGAAAGGTGGAAATAGATGAAGGTTAAAGTCAAGAGGTCATCACTAGCTAGGAAAGAACTAATGTGCATTCTACAAGCAACAAGGGCATTGAAAAAGAGATTGTCCAAAGATCAAAGAGAATGAGAATAGCAAGAAAAATGGCCCGAAGGCCAATGAGGTGAACGTTACGAAAGGTGATGATTTCGATGATTCGAGCTTTTCCCTTTTGAATACTCCGGAGGTGAACTATTTGGATGCATCGGATTGAATACTTGATTCTGACGCTACTTATCATGTGACCCCTAGGGGAGATTGGTTTTCATCATTTGAGAGACTTGATGGGGGTGTTGTTGTCATGGAAAATGATCAATCCTGTAGCATTTGTGGGATAGGTACCATGCGGATTTGGATGCACAATGGGGTAGTCCGCGAATTAAATTAGGTCAGATTCATTCCTCGGCTGAAGAAGAATCTTATTTCTGTTTGAGCTTTGGAGGTGAAGGGATTCAATGTGACCTTTAAGGACGTTGTAGCAAAGGTTACTAAGAGGTCTTTAGTGGCGATGAAGGGTGTTCGTAGTTAGAACTTATATTATCTGAAGGGGAGCACCGTGGTTGGCCAGGTTGCTTCAGCTATTTCAGAGGCGGACATGTGTAGACTTTGGCACTACAGGTTAGGGCATACATGAGAGAAGTCGCTGCAGGCTTTGTGCAAGCAGGGGCTATTAAAAGAAGCTAAGAGTGAAAAAGTGGATTTCTGTGAGCACTGTGTTCTTGGCAAGAAAACAAATGTGAAGTTCAGGACTGCTATTCATAGGACGAGGGGTATCCTGGACTACGTGCACACAGATATTTTGGGTCTTATCAAGACGGCATCACTTGGTAGTCGACATTGGTTCGTTACGTTTGTTGATGACTATTCTAGGTATTGTTGGGTGTACACCATGAAGCATAATGTCACGACCCCAATTTTCGAACCTCAAAGGAATATTAGAGCCGGACTAAACCTGTGAAAAGTCCTCCAAAATATACATTCATTAAAAGAACACTAAAACAAATCTCTTCATTGAACTAAAACCAACAACAAATATTCTCTATAATCCTAAAAGTCAACTAAGCCAATTAACTTGATAAAAATAAATATTCCTCAACTCCAAATAAATCTCAACCTAAAGAAAGAATCTCATTATTACAAACTCTCAATTCATCATCTAAACATTAAAGACTTTATTTAACCTTCGCCTAGAAGACAATAACAATCTCGAATTATTATTTGCTTCGTTCTAAGATTTTGACAATCCTCAATTCCACCTAATCCCGAGTCTCTGAAAAGAATAGAAATAACACAATGAGTTCACAACTCAATAAGTGGATAAATTCATACATTAAACACTGGTTTTGCAAAACTAAAATATTACAACGAGAAATAAACAAAATATAAGAATGATATAGAATCATTAATGAACTCTAGTATTTGATACAAATATTTAAGAAAATTAGAAATCATGGAATAGAAATAAGCATGCTACGTCTCAATACGGTCAACACTTTATACTCCGGTTGACTCGGTAAACCCCACAATTATTAAGCTCGTTGTTCCGGGACGGTGAGACCTAATTTGGGCTCTTAGCGCTAAAATAAAACCTCATAGAGGCACATTGAGTCCTGTTTTAATAGCTTTCTTATATCCGACATATACCGCTATATTGACTTGAGATGCATATGCTTTAACAATAAACAAAGTTCGTAAAGATAATCATATTATACAAAAATGCCAAAGGCCAACCAATAGTGAAATAAATCAAAC
>BQKN01066598.1:238163-249513 GCA_022839385.1 Asparagus kiusianus | reverse complement strand
CGAGTCTCCTTTTCAAACAGGGAATAGAATATAAAATTCTTCCTTCCCACACCAACTCCTTTTCCAAAATCTATAAAATTAGGATTCATCCTAGGAAGTTTATCCCGAATCATAAGCAGGGATAAGTCTGCGCCTAACACGCGCTGCCGGTTTAGTCTTTTTCCGATTGAAAAAGACACCAGAGTTTGATTCTGGGGTATTTTATCCTGAAACCTAAGTAAGGATAAGTCTGCGCCTAACACGCGCGGCCGGTTAGTTCTTAACCGTTAAAAAGAACACCCGTCCACATATTCAACATTGTGGCAGGTTGTTATTAATAACACCAAAATCCATGCCTTACACGCATGGGGAATTTCATCCTGAATCCTAAGCAAGGATAAGTCGACGCCTAACACGCGTCGCCGGTTTAGTCTTTTTCCGATTGAAAAAGATACCAGAGTTCGATTCTGGGGAATCTTATCCCGAAGCCTAAGTAGGGATAAGTCAGCGCCTCACACGCGTCGCCGGGTAGCCTATTCCCGTAACAATGGCGAAGTCTATGTATTCGACGTCATAGCACAAAGTCTCAGAGAATTCAATCTCTAAGCACAACGTTACATGCGGACGGATTTAAACAATCCGCATGCTAGCCCGACTCAAACGGTAGTCGGTAAAGGCTAATCAAATCCGTTTAAGGCTGGGGGTTAGCCAAAAACCCTAAAGTCAGCGCCTCATACGCGTCGCCGGGTAGCCTATTCCCGTAACAAGTGGTAAAGTCTATGTATTCAACATCATAGCACAAAGTCTAAAGGAGTTCATTCCTTTAGCACAACGTCACATGCGGAACGGATTAAAGCAATCCGCATGTAAGCCCGATTCAAACGGTAATCGGTAAGAGCACCTCAAATCCATTGAAGGCTGAGGATTTGCCAAAAATTCTAAGTCAACGTCTCATACACGTTGCTGTTTAGTCTTTTCACAGGAGAAAGACGAAGTCTACGTATTCAATATCGTAGCACTAAAAGGGTTAACTCTTTTAGCTTAACGTCACATGCGGAACGGATTTAAACAATCCGCATGCTAGCCCGACTCAAACGGTAGTCGGTAAAGGCTTATCAAATCCGTTGATGGCTGAGAATTTGCCAAAAATTCTATAAAGTACGAGTCATTGACGTATCAATTCTATGGATTGGTCTCGTGACTCGAGTATCCGCCACGCTCCAATACCTTAAGAGCTTAAACTGTGTATACTCCAGCAGACGTACGAGTATAAACTGTGTCAAACGTCGAACAGCGCATCACAATGAAGCCTGGACGCCGGACAACGCGTCGCAATGAAGCTCAAATGCCGGACGACGCCGTCAATCGATGATCAGCTCTATGTTGAAGCAACCAACTCGAGCTAAAAAGCAAGAAATCAGGAATCGACTTCAAGTTCAAAATTCCGACGACGGTCAGACAATAAATGCAGCACCGGAATCCTCACAGGCGTTCTACAAATCAATGAATGACCTGAAGGAATCGAAGGAATCCAGGACAGAAGCCATTCCAAAGTCCCGTTATACCGACTAAAGGTTGGGACAATCACATCCAAAGTATTCCAGACTCTTCTATAAAAGAACGAGACTGAAATACTTTGGAGGGGGTATCTGTAGGCGTATAAAATTGCCTATAGGTCCCTTATCACAGCTCGACGACGCTAATTCAACAAACAGACCATCGAGCGACGTATCCAAGCACGACCGTTATCCCGCTAACGCCGAAGCCAAGCCATACGCAACGGAGCAGGTTAACGAGGCGACGAAGCCAACAAATCGCACCCAAGCATCGGAACGCATCCACCCGCACGCGGAATCAAACCAACATTTCGGGGAATCACCGAGTCATCTAAACAAGAGCGAACTCGGTGATATAACGATCGAATCAAGATCAATTCCGGACTCGAACTCAGAAGCGGATTAACTGCCATATTTGGAATCAAGTCAACAAGTCGATTCCAAACCAAGTCAACCACAAACCGAATCAAAGTCCAAATCAACAAATCGGAACCCGAACGACGGACGAAACGAACACACCCGGGGGTGGCCCGGCACCCAACCCAAGAAAGCCGGCAGACACACCCCCCCCCCTCTCCCCTTGTGTGTTGTGTACACGTGCATACGCACGGGTTCGAGTGGCTATAAATAGGAGAGGTGTTGTTCATTCTAAAAAGGTTGGATTTTTGGAGGAGGTGAAGCCCTGCTGGATTGGAGATTCAAAACTTAGAAAAGATTCAATCTTTGGAGACTCGAAGACTTGCTCATCCGGATCTGGTGCTCAGCGATCGACAACGCCAAATAAGGCAGGAGTTCGAGAGGACCGGATCGGGAGATCTACGTTTCTATACTCCGGATCTAAGCTTGGTTCTTAGATCCCGAGATTGAGCGGTTGTTTCCTTGGTGAAACAATCCCTCCGGCTATTATCTCCCTTGGTGGAATAATACCCGTTATACTGCGTAGATCTGCTCGGATCTGGATCTAGCGGTGGTCCACGGCAAACAACCCCGGCGCAGGCAAAGAACCCACACAAAGCGAGTGACCGTATAACAGGAGCTCGCGATTCGTTCGACAAACAAGGATAAAAGTTGTAATCTTTTTCATTTTATTTTGATTTTTCCTTGTAACCGGATCTTATAAAAAGACCGGATTTCTGTAATCGATAAACTATTACGAAAGTGTACAATGGAATCAATGAAGAAGAACACGATTTTTCCCGCGAACACCATTCAGCATGTTATTTATTTCAAATCACACCTGGGGGTTATCTCCGGTAATGAGCCTCTGATGGTGCGGTCATTCGTTGGCACTCTTCGCGGAGTCGCCTTCGATTGGTATCGTCGTCTCAAGCCAGGTAGCGTGAACAGCTGGGACGACATGGAGACTAAGTTCCTCACAAATTTCTTCGACGACGACACCGAGATATCTATCGGATCGTTGCTCGATGAGAAGCAGAAGGACGGGGAGTTAGTCGACACCTTCGTCAAAAGGTTCCGGAACAAGGTGATGAATTGCCGGGACCCGATCACTGAGGAGTTTATTCTCTAGACCTGCCATAATAATCTGTCCTTGGACGTGTTGGAAGCAATGGGGACAGCATCATCCAAAACGTGGAAGGATCTGAAGGTCCGAGGGGAGCAAGCTGAACGATTCCTCAGGAGAAAGAAGGCGGAGAGAGGCCAACAAGCGGTGAATACTCCAGCACAGAATTTTAACCCGAGGGGGAAAGGTAAGGCACATGCCAATACAGTTGATGCTAATCAGACTTTTCAATTGCAACCGCAGCAACAGCAGCAGCGGCAACAACGGCCTCAGAAGCAGAAATCTTCGGAGCCAAGATTTCCCAAAGTCTACTCCTTCAAGGATGATGAAGTTCCCAGCATCTTCAAGTACTTGTTGGAGAACAACAAAATCCAGCTGCCGGCGATCGTAGATCAAGAAGGAGCCAGCAAAGTGACGGATCCAAAGTACTATGCGTACCATAGAGCGGTCGATCACCCTACGAGGTCATGCTACCACCTCAAGGACAAGATCCAGGCACTAATTGACGTGGGCGTCATAACCCCGAAGCCTGCCAAGAATGTAGGGGCAAACGCAGTGTCAATCAGCTTTGGATTGGTGCCCACGACATGGTTCGAGCCGAAACGCGTCACCAAAGTGGGAATGAAGACGGTGAATGATGACCCACATGGACAGCGCCAAAAGGGACTTGTGCCACACACAGCCCTGAACGGCGAAATCCTCTGGGTTCATCCGGATCTGATTGAAGATGAGCAGTGGGCGACCTCCTCGAAAAGAAAGGGGAAAGGCAAGGCCTGCAATGCTACTTCCACAATCTTCGAAGAGGATGGCGATGGAGCCCCTACCTTCCCGCTCTCCGAAGAAGAACAAGAAGTATTTGCCACTAGGAGCGGAAACCAGTATCACTTCAACTATCCGTCGCCTAGTGACCAGTTAGCTGAGCAGGGGCTGACCAAACGGGGACCAGCCAAGACTCTAACAGAGCTGGGGGTGATTGCAGCTCCTAAACCGGTTGAAGAGGCTCGACGACAGCCGGTGGATAAGCAGAAAGAAAAGAAGTCCCAGGAGGTTCAGAATCCGAAGCAGTCTCGTTTCAATCGTCCGATTGGAAGAGATAAACCGGAGAGCTCCAAAACTCCGCGTATTTTTTATATCATGGCTCAATTAGCCAATATTCCAGCGCGGATAACGTTGTATGAGTTGCTGCGGTTGTCTAAGGAGACTAGGGAAGCCTTACGAGAAGCATTGGCCGATTCAGAAGCATTCCTCACTCGGATCAAGCCGGTATCGGGAGAGCCAGAACCGTCAGTCTAACAATGCAATGTAGCGGCCAAGAACCTTCCCTGCATCACCTTTACCAAAGAGGATATGCAGATGAAGAATTCGAACCATGATCGGCCCCTATACTTCGTCGGGTACATTGGCTCCAGCGAAGTCAACCGAATCCAAGTGGATTCGGGTTCCGCTGTGAGCATTATGCTGCTTCGCCTAATGCATAGCCTTGGCATTCCAGTCAGCAAATTAGCGTCTACAGGCACGGTCATTTACGGATTCAACACCAGCGGGTCAAGGCCTTTGGGGAAGATCCGGATAAAGTGCCAACTGGGTGATCTGAAGACGGAGGTCACGTGTTACGTGATTGATGCTGAGACATCATATAACTTACTACTGGGTCGGCCTTGGATCCATAGTAATGTTATAGTTCCCTCCACCCTGCATCAGTGTCTAAAATATGTCGACACTGATGGAAGGGTCAGGACGGTGATCGCGGATAAGCAACCATTTAAAGGGTTTGAGAATTATTTCACTAATTCTCTCCTTTATGGTAACGAATCCGATACTGAACCATCGGTCCAGGGCACGGACAGCGGAGAAGAAGCTGATTCCGAAGCCGGATTCGATTATAATGGTGGTTTTGTTTTAAATGACATTGTACCCTTTGTAATCAATCTCGACGATGAACAATCGTCAGATGGCAGTTGTAACTAGCAACTTGCCGATATTGAAATAAAAGATGATTTAGAGTACTCGTTGTCTCTTGATGATGCGATAAAAGGATTAGGCGATAAGCCTGAGTTATATACGCCGCTCCGATCATCTTATGTAACGAAGAAACACCTCTAACATTCTTTCGGAACGACCCTGATCGTTCCTGCCAAAGTAGGAGGCGAAAAAGAAGTGGTTTACGGTAAAGGAGAGAATTTTCCGTTGCCAGATCATTTCCTAAGAGAAGATGAGAATGATGACAAATCTGGTCTGCATTTATCTAAGTATAGTCCGGAAGCGTGCAAGCTCATAGGAAAACAGGGATATGATTTCACACTCGGAGAAGGTTTATACTTCGATCGAGGTTCCCGTATCCCAGTCAAAGCGGCATATGTACCAAAGGGGAAACCGGATGATTATTACCGTCACAAAAGAGGCTTAGGCTATGTTTCCTCATCCGATGATGAATGTGGTTGGCAAATTATCGATCAAATTGCTAACAAAGCTAAGGACGGGTACTTGTCAGATTCCTCAGAATGGGACTCCGATACAAGTTTGGGGGAAGTATTTAAAGCCCTAATGACGAACATGACTACAGCTGATCCATCTACGATAGAGGACGACGATCAAATGCCAACGTGGGAAGACCCATGGGTTCATCACCTGAACATGCAGTATGGTGATAGGTTTGAACAGAGGGAACCCCCCCACCGAGGATAAAATAGTCCAAATTAATATGAGCGATGAAGCCAACCCAAAACCCATATTCATCAGCGATAGTCTTCCCCCAGACGAGAAGGAGGAATTAATTACTCTCATCAGGGAATATATCGACGTCTTCGCTTGGAACTATGAGGACATGCCAGGGCTCGACCCTAATGTGGCGGTGCACCACCTCGATATCAAGTCGGATGCCAAACCTGTCAAACAACAGCAGAGATGGTTTCGTCCGTAGATTATGGAAGCCATTGAGGCAGAGGTTAAGAAGTTGATCGACTCAGGATTTATCCGAGAGGAACAACATCCAGATTGGCTAGCTAATATTGTCCCAGTCATGAAGAAAAATGGTAAGATCAGGATATGCATCGACTTCAGGGACCTGAATGCGGCATGTCCGAAAGACGACTTTTCCCTCCCAATCACGGACATCATCATCAACAATACGTGCGGATTTGAGAGGATGTCCTTCATGGATGGCTTTTCGGGGTATAACCAAATCAAGATGCACCCGGATGATGAGAAGCATACAGTGTTCAGAACGCCCCTCGGTGTCTTCTGCTACACAGTGATGCCTTTCGGTCTAAAGAATGTAGGCGCCACATACCAACGAGCGATGACGAAGATTTTCCAGAAGCACCTCAGGAAAACGGTCGAGTGCTACGTTAATGATTTGGTTGTAAAAAGCCGCAACAAAGGAGATCACATCAAGGACTTGAAGACGATGTTCGATCTCATACGGAGTCATCAATTGAAGATGAACCCCACCAAATCCTTCCTTGGAATGTCCAGCGGAAAATTTTTGGGATTCGTCGTCACCACTAAAGGCATACATATTGATCCTGACAAGGTGAAGGCGATACATGAGTTGCAACCCCCGAGAAATCTAAGAGAACTCAGAGGATTGCAAGGGCGTTTAGCTTACATCCGGTGGTTCATCTCAAATCTTTCTGGGAAGTGCCAACCATTCTCTAAGCTAAACAAGAAAGGTGTGTCATTTATTTGGGATGACGCCTGCCAAAAAGTGCTCGAAGATATCAAGACGTATCTGTCGAACCCTCCTGTTCTTGTCGCACCAAAATTGGGTAAACCGTTCTTGATTTACATCAAGGCGATGAACCATTCGATAAGTGCTTTATTAGCACAAGACGATGATAATGGTAATTGAGAAAGAATGCCTCGCATTGGTATTCGCGGTACAAAAGATGCGGCATTACTTGGTCGGACAGACGATTTACGTTATCTCTAACGTTAATCCGGTACGGGTATTTATGACGCAACCGGGTTCGATGAATTGGCGGTTAGCAAAATGGGTCCTTCTCTTCTCCCAGTACGACTTGCACTTCAAACAACAGAAGTCGGTCAAAGGACAAGCGATTTGTGATCTTTTGGCGACAAGCCCGACAACAGATACGGCAGAAGTATATGATGACTTGCCGGATGAAACCCACGAGGTTAACACCACGTCGCATCAACAAGTATGGTAATTATACTTTGATGGTGCTTCGAGAGCAGTTAATAAGGCAGTAACCCCCGGATGTCCTAAAGTCTCCTCCGGAGTTGGAGTTGTCTTAGTTTCCCCGGGGAAACATGTAATGCCTCGGGCTTGTTCACTGACAGATCCATGTTCCAATAACGTAGCCGAGTACAACGCGCTCCTCATTGGACTTAGTTTCGCCAAGGAGCTGGGGGTCAAATATCTCGAAGCTTTTGGGGATTCTCAATTGATAGTCAACCAAGTCCGTGGAGAGTACGAAGTCAGGAACCAAGACCTGATCTCGTACCACCAGGAGGCCGTCAAAATGGCAGATTCTTTCGAAGAATTCTTTATCGAATACATCCCTCGTCTCCAGAATGCTTATGCGGATGCACTGGCAGCACTAGTAGTATCACTCGCGTAGCCGCCGAAACTGAACTGCTAGTCACAGTAAGATCGCATCAACTCTGCATACCCATATACAATATAGATATCGAAGAGGAAGATGACAGAAACATAAACGCCAAGGAGGTGAACTCAACTCAAATTGGGTCCGAGTCCCGAGATTGGCGTTTTCCTATCATTGACTACGTCCAGTACGGTATTTTGCCAGAGGATGTAAAAGAAAGGGAATCGATCCGCCGAAGAGCACCAAGGTTCTTCTATAATGCCGAGACCCGTACATTATACCGCCGAGGGTATGATGATTTGCTACTCCGATGCCTTTCGAACGAAGAAGCAGAAGAAGTTCTTAAGGAAGCACACGAAGGAGAATGTGGTGCGCATCAGCCTGGTCCCAAGCTGTATGATCGCATCAGAAGGATGGGGTATTTTTGGCCAACAATGGTACGTGACGCAATCGAATTCGCCCGAGGATGTCACGCTTGTCAAGTGCATGCAAATTATATGCACCAACCACCGGAACGTTTACATACGTCAACCACGTCTTGGCCATTCGAGACATGGGGTATGGACATTGTCGGTCCTATTTTTCCCCCTTCAGTCAAAGGTGATCGGTTTATTATTGCAATCACGGATTACTTTTCAAAGTGGGCTGAAGCGATTCCTCTTAAGGAAGTGAAGACGAACAACGTCATCAATTTCATCAAGCATCATGTCATATACCGACACGGCGTGCCGAGACGGATCATTCATGACAACGGTCCGCAGTTCATAAGCAACGCTTTCGTCAGGTTCTGCGACAAATTCAAGATTCAAGATGTTTCGTCGACAGCTTATTATCCCGCTGCGAATGGATTAGCTGAGGCTTTCAATAAGATGGTCATTAAGATCCTGTCAAAGCTCGTGAAGACTAATAAACGAGATTGGGACGATAAACTCGGTGAAGCACTCTGGGCTTATCGCACCACCGTACGCACACCTACAGGAGCTACTCCATATTCGTTGGTATATGGATGTGAAGCTGTGCTGCCTTTGGAAATTCAAATCCCATCTCTTCGAATCGCTCTCGCAACTGAGATGACGACTGAAAAGCAACATTAAAAACGTCTCGAAGAACTCGAAATGTTAGACGAAAGGCGCTTGGAAGCTCAACAACACATTGAGCTTTATCAAGCCAGAATATCTAGGGCTTTTGACAAAAGGGTCCGCCAAAGAAGCTTCAAGGAAGGAGATCTGGTCCTCGCTGCTCGCCGACCGATAATCCTCAATTCCAAGAAGAAGGGTAAGTTCGAACCCAAATGGGAAGGACCATTTGTGATAGACACAGTCTACTCAAACGGTACATATCGCCTTGTTTCTCTAGAAGGCGTCATGCAATTAATGCCAATAAACGGGAAGTTCCTGAAAAAGTACTATCCCTAGTACATTCAGGATAACCCATTTATCGGGAAGTTCCTCGAAGAATATTACACTTAATATTCTAGAGGATAACCCAAAATCATTCTCACCACCAAAATCTCTCACTGATCAATTTCAATTGATAGTGAGTCCACCAAAAATGTCTTTCTGGTCCAAGCCACCAACAAATTCCCCTCTTGATTCTTTCCACAAACAAGAGGTCCGCTTTCAATTCGGAGTCTCCTTTCGATAAACGAAAGAACTCCCCTCTTTTCTCTTTGGTTAAATCTCTTCATGGTTACAACCAAAGTTAAAATTTCATTTTGATAAACGAAAAACTCATCTAAATAACCGATCCTATAAAAGGTAAGCTTATTTAGATCTTCCGGATTCTCAGAGTGGAGATCCCACTTCTAGTTTCTTTCTTGCACTGGAAATAGAATATAAAATTCTTCCTTTCTAGAATCAAGGAATAGAATATAAAATTCTTCCTTCCTTGTTCGGGGAATAGAATATAAAATTCTTCCTTTCCCACACCAATTCTTTTCCAAGAATTTAGGATTCATCCTAGGAAGTTTATCCCGAATCCTAAGCAGGGATAAGTCTGCGCCTAACACGCGCTGCCGGTTTAGTCTTTCTCTGTAGAAGAAGACACCAGAATTCGATTCTGGGGTATTTTATCCTGAAACCTAAGTAAGGATAAGTCTGCGCCTAACACGCGCCGTCGGTTAGTTCTTAACCGTTAAAAAGAACACTCACCCACATATTCAACATTGTGGCAGGTTGTTATTAATAATACCAAAATCCACGCCTTACACGCATGGGGAATTTCATCCTAAATCCTAAGAAAGGATATGCTGACGCCTAACACGCATCGCCAGATTAGTCTTTTACTGTCCAAAAAGACACCAGAGTTCGATTCTGGGGTATCTTATCCTGAAACCTAAGTAAGGATAAGTCAGCGTCTAATACACGTTGCTGGGTAGCCTATTCCCATAACAATGACGAAGTCTACGTATTCAAAGTCGTAGCAAAGAGTCTAAGGGAGTTCATTCCATTAGCACAACGTCACATGCGGAACGGATTTAGATAATCCACATGCTAGCCCGACTCAAACGGTAGTCGGTAAAGGCTAATCAAATCCGTTGAAGGCTGGGGGTTAGCCAAAAATCCTAAAGTCAACGCCTAACACGCGTCACCGGGTAGCCTATTCCCGTAACAAATGGTAAAGCCTATGTATTCAACATCATAGCACAAAGTCTAAGGGAGTTCATTCCTTTAGCACAACGTCACATGCGGAACGGACTAAGACAATCCGCATGTAAGCCCGACTCAAACGGTAGTCGGTAAGAGCACGTCAAATCCGTTGAAGGCTGAGGATTTGCCAAAAATCCTAAGTCAACGTCTCATACACGTTGCTGTTTAGTCTTTTCACAGGAGAAAGACGAAGTCTACGTATTCAATATCGTAGCACTAAAAGGGTTAATTCTTTTAGCTTAACGTCACATGCGGAATGGACTTAAACAATCCGCATGCTAGCCCGACTCAAACGGTAGTCGGTAAAGGCTTATCAAACCCGTTGATGGCTGAGAATTTACCAAAAATTTTATAAATACGAGTCATTGACACATCAATCTTATAAATTGGTCTCGTGACTCAAGTATCTGCCACGCTCCAATACCTTAAGAGCTTAAACTATGTATACTCCAGCAGACGTATGAGTATAAACTGTGTCAAACGCCGGACAACGCGTTGTAATGAAGCCTGGACGCCGGACAACGCGTCACAAGGGAGCTCAAACGCCGGACAACGCGTTGTAAATGAAGATTCAACGCCGACGACCGATGGTTAGTTCTATGTTGAAACAACAAACTCGAGCTAAAAAGTCAGGAAATCAAGAATTGACTTCAAGTTCAAAGTTCCGACAGACGGTCAGACAATAAATGCAGCACCGGAACCCTTACAGACATTCGACAAAGCACCGAATAGCCTGGAGGACTGAAGGAATCAAGAATAGAAGCCACTCTAAATATCCCGACGTAATCAATTGAAGGATGGGACAATCATATCCAAAGTATTCCAGTCTTTTCTATAAAAGAACGATGCTGAAATACTTTGGAGGGGTATCTGTAGGCGTATAAAACTGCCTATAGGTCCCTTAACACAGCTCGACGACGTCGAACGAACCATCGGGTGACGTATATAAACACGAGCGTCAGTCCACAACACCGAAGCCAAGTGACACGCAACGAAGCAGATTAACGAGGCGACGAGGTCAACAAATCGTACGCAAGCGACGGAATGCATCCATTCGCGTGCGGAATCAAGCCAACG
>BQKN01066598.1:209571-224841 GCA_022839385.1 Asparagus kiusianus | reverse complement strand
TGATGTATATATGGTTCAAAACATATTATCATAGGATTTGCATAAAAGAACCTATGTTTTGAGAAAAGTCCAAATATGTGTGTGTGTGAGAATTGAGCTTAAGGAAGAGACACACAAATATAATCCTATACTCAAGAAAGATTCTTCTGAAGCTTGGATTGGATTTGATGGACTTGATATGCATGGCTTCAATATATCGGTTTAGCTCAAATTCTTGAATATACCTGTATGTGCTAAACAAAACAAAGCAAAATACTAAAAACACAATTAGTCATAAATTGTTTGTTTGTCATTATCAAAACAAGATGATCCAACACCGATGAGAGCTCTAGTTCAACAGCATTCACAATCAATATCGGGAGTTACAATCTGACGACTCTCATATTCTCAAGGAGCCAGGACGAAGATTACAAGACAATGATCTTTGCAACGCTATGACAAAAGAGATTACTTGGTGATAATCTCTTCAAGGCAAAACGCGGAGGTCCTCCCCGTGTGTCAATAGTAAAACGCCAGGGTCGAACCCACGTTACAACATCAAAACGCGAGGGTCGAACCCGCGTTACAACATTAAAATGCTGGGGTCGGACCCACGTTTTTCAACGTCCAGCGGGTACCCAACTCCGCGTCTCCAGTCTAAAACAAGGAGTTGGGGTCCCGAACGCCAACGTGGGCGTTTGACTCGTTCAAGCAAGAGCTGAACGGTTGCAGGAACCGTTTTCCCCACGATCTGAGGAAATCACGCCCACTTGGGAGTGGATTTAGAGGGTAGTTACACCCCCTTAATCCCCTATAAAAGTGAGTAAACTCAACTGAGTTAAAGGTTAGATTTTTCTTGGCTGGGATCAACCACTGAAGGGGCATTTTCTCGGATCTGGGACTTAGCAGCAATAGGAGAGATCTTTGGGCGAGCTATTGAGGAGATCGACACCATCCCTCAACGAAGATCATCTTCAACTGCAACAACAGAGAGCCTTCGGCCTTGGCTTGAGAACCGATTCTCGGTTCAAATCAACTCTTTTACAGAGTTCTTCAAAACTCGTTCAGAGTTATCAACTCATCAAGAGTTTCAAACTTGCCACGCAAGTTCTCCACAACGTCAAATCGTGAGGAGAAGATATCGTTCCAGTGAATCAAGACGTGCGGATCGTCAACGGAGAGCAAACTCGACGCGAACATTCGAGGGAGGCACTCCATCGCCACCATGAAGAACCCAGTTTTAAACAAATGGGTGAACCAAATTCGTTCTCCTCTCTTTTATAATCGAATTGTAACCGAGATTAAAGGAATCAAAGTCAAATTTCTTTTCTTCTCTTTATTGCAATTTTCCTACCTACAGCATGCTTCCGCGTGCGCGACACTGGTGATCAGGTACGCAACAAAACATTGCTCGACCCATACTCATTATTTTTGGGTCAACTAAGTATTGTCATCCGTACTGTAGAGTGTTGTTATTATTAAGTGTAATTATAGATGGAGAAGGCTTATTTGTTCCTATGCATAACTAGCTTGGTTATGAGCACCTTCAAAACTATATTATAAGAAATTAGTTTACTTAATGTAGTATGTTCATTTCGATCTGTATGCTTTGGATGGCATATAAACAGCAAATTAGGTTTTATTGAGTGTTTGCGTCGGAAATTAATTTATTTGCTAAATTCATTACAATGTTTATCATTTACACAGATTCAAATAAGTTTTAACCTTTTTATAAGATTTCTCTTTTACAAATAAGTTATCAAAAAAATCTCCTAGAAACACATGCAAAGGACATTATCACCCGCTGCTTGCGTGAAATCTTTGCTTATGTCGGGGATGCGTTAATCCGTGGACCACCAAAAATCAGATCCGGGTTTATCGGAACGAAGACTCGTTGTTCTTGTTTCACAAAGGAAACAAGAAAGAAGTAGATAATCCCAACAAAGTGAGATTACTACTCTTCTTAAGATCAAAACAAATTCCGATCTCAAGGGACGGTGGGAACGAGCTTTAGATCTCTCGAAAAGCTCCCTCTTTATGCAGGAGTTCACCAAAATCTGCTAGTCTCTCTGTAAAATTTGTGGGTCTGCTCTCCAATTCGACAACACCTCGCCTTCTTGCTCAAATTTTTGATCCCCTGTGTGTAGGGGCTCTAGGCTTGTATTTATAGGCTCCGGATGCAGTATTTTAAGATAGGAATTGATGATTTAATATTATCCTCAATTAATAACCGCTTAACTATATTCAGAGATGATCTCAAGATAGTTAGGGAGGCAGTAGAACGATTAACTCTGGAGAAAACTGTCAAAAACGTGTTTCAGGAACTTCTGGACGTGAGCCACCTTGAGGTGGCTCGGTCGTGCGAGCCACCTTAAGGTGGCTTGGCCAAGCCTTGGCCAAGCTACTTTGAGGTGGCTCGGCTGCCAGGGGCTTCTCCGGACTTATCTTGTTTCGTCTTATTGCGCATTCGCACTTTTTGTTGACTCGTATGCTTCACTGATTTGCTTCGTGCACTCGTTTGCTTCTTTACGGCATCAGATAATCTCATCTGACTCAGATGATGACGTTCGTCATCTTCGTTTCATGTCGAGCTGTTTTCTCAGAACCTATAGGTTTGGTCCAATAGTTTAGGCAATGTTCGATCAGTTCAGGCAGACTTCAGAACATGCTGCGAAGAACGGGTCATAACTTTTAAACCGTAAGTCGGAAATTATATATAAAAATTGCCTATCTCGACGAGACGGGGCCAACCAAAACCAACCGAAGTTTGGTTTGCCACAGTCTGTTTTGCCAAATTCCCTCTGGTTTGATAGATATCAGCGTCTTCGTTAATTTTGTGCTTCTTTGCAATTTATAGGCAATTTTTTATGCCTACATTGAGTTACGGTCACTTGTCGATCAAGTGATTGTAAAATTAATAATTTTATAGTAATACAACTAAAAAGACAAATGAAAAATATGAGTTAGATGTATTGAAATATCTTGAAACTTCATGATTCTTTAGCTAAATCATCGAATGGAATAGTGTAACTCATGCATCAAGAGGTCTCTCTTGCTACATTGTTAGGAAACCATTAAGTTGTGTGATCACTTGATGCATGGGTAATATATGTTCAACACACATAATTTTTTTATTTATATACCTGAGTGTACAAATCAAGAAGAATGGAGTTGATTGTCCAATTCATTGCATAACTAGTATTTAGACCCGTGCAAAGCATGGTTTTTAAATTATATTCTGCAAATATTGAACATGTTACCAAAATTAAGTATTCTGCTATAATTAAATTTAATATTCTGCTATAAATTAAGTATAGTGGTGGAATTGAATTGAAAAAGTAATTAATATTTGGTTATTATTCATTTATATATTAGATCAAGTTTGATTCGATAGTGGTTATTTTTTACAAAAATCACCCTAACCTTTATGATTCATAGAAACCCCCTCAACTTTCAAAACTATACTAAATCCCTTTAGTGCTATTGGAAATTCACATAAATCGTGTTTAACAGGTTTGAGTAAAAAGTCTAAACTCTCATTTGAACCTTTGATGTTTACCTTGCAGAAATATGTAGGAGGTGAATTCAGACACTGAACCGACTCTAGCAAGCATGCATCATCAGCAAGATCCTGAACATAAATTATATACAAATCATACATCTACTTCTGACCATCCTAGATTCAAGATGAGACAACAGACCAAATCATAATTATAGAAAAATTACTATTGTAATCATCACAATAATTTCAAGGAAAAAGGGCCAAAAATAAGAAATCGAAAGAGACCTGTGCTGCAAGATGTTGGAGGATCTTTCTGCAGATCATTCAATTCCTTCAAATTCCTCTTCGAAGCCATTAATCACTTACCTTTTAAATTCTAAACAAAGAAAACCAAAATTACACACAAAATTAAGGCAAAAAAATTGAAAGTGACTCTTTAAAAGGGGGATTTAGCTTTATTATACACAAAATCAAACCGTGAAAACCCTAGATATAGAAAAAATAAAACAGGAAAGATAACAACAATAGCAACTTTACCCAAACTATAGTGTTTTGAAAATCGAGAGAGAATGAAGCAATTACACCCAAACTTTTCTGCCATTTTCAACGCAAAATCAAAGAAACTACTTGTAAGCACACCTGGTGAAATTCGTCCTCTTTTCTCACAAATTCAACATGAAACCTAAAGAAACCACCGAATCATCAATATCTGAAGCAATTAAGTTGGAGGTCATGAAATTTTAAGAAATTACCCTTTTATCAAAACCCTAAAAATCGAAGAGTACGTTGGAAACCCTAATTTCGTATTGTTTGAGGTTGTTCCGGGGTGAAGGTCGTAGGAACTAATCGGACGCGTCGTTTTTTGGTGGAAACGACATATTGAGTGGAGGAGATTAAGACGTGATGGCGTAGATCTTCGATCTCCATGGCCATTTCTCAGTGGATCTCAAAGATTTCTAGAGAGAGAAAGAGGGGGAGAGAGATCGATGAACATTTTAAAAACTGAATTAGGGCAGAGACTTGATTTGAGAGAGAAATAGAGGGAAAAGGGGGCGGTTGGTTATTTGAGAAAAGTATTTTAGTGGTGAAGGAGACGTGGGAGTTGCTTGTTGGCGTAAAGAAGCAGGTGTTTATTTTACTGTTTATCAGAACTTTTTTGTTGTTCATCTTGCGGTAGATATATATTTTTACAAGTGAGCTTAACTAACCTTCCTTAAAAAAAAAATTTACATTCTTTTCCTACTTCTTCTTCACACTCTCTCTCTCTCTCTCTCTCCCTCTCAAGTCTCAGCTCTCCCATTTCCAACTCAAACGATGCTCATCATTTCTCAGTGAGATCCATGGCGAGATTTGGCGGCAAACATGGATCCAGAAAATACTTGTTCGTATTATCCTGCATCGCTCTCCTCGGGATCGCCCTCGTCGCCGATTTCCTCTGGGCTTCTTCCTCCTCCTCCGCTTCGTCCTCCCCCAATTGGTCCTCCGCCCTAGATTTCCCCCTCGAGCAGCCAATTCATGCCGTTAAATCTCCCGATCCCAAGCCAGTAAGTCCCCGGACTTCCCCCCGAATTAGGGTTTTAGTTCGATAATTCCAGGTGATTTCCTTTGTTTTTTGTTTTCTTTTTGGGGTTTAGGGAAAGAAGAAGAGCGGAGGGGAGATTAAGGCGTTGATGAAAGATGTGAACTTGACATTTGCGGATTTGCCGGCGGCCAAGTTGCAATGGGAGGAGATGGCGGCTGCGCCTGTGCCTAGATTGGACGGAGCGGCTATACAGATTGAGAATCTTTTGTTTGTATTTGCTGGTTATGGTACTATTGATTATGTGAGTAATCTCCAATTTTATGTTTTATTTTGCTCAAAAAAAGTTTGGTTTTTGATATCATCGCTTACATTTATTGAGTTTTCGGTGGTAGTTCGATTACCTTTTGTAGTTGAAATCTGACCCTAAAAACGGAAATAAAATTAAGTTTACTGTGATGCAAGTGATGTAGAAGCTAGAGTTTATCATTGCATCAGGTTTGAGTCCATGTGCTGTTGTATAAAGAGGAAGGCGTCTTGTTTTCTTGGGAAGGCAATAAGATGAGTAGTTAACCCATTAAGGTGAGGCTCCTTGTGATATTTTGATCCTCTTGACTACAAGATAAGTGGGAACACCACAGTGCAAACACTCAAGCATCTAGCTCATGCGCAATCCTTGCAAAGCAGAGCTCAACTGGAAATGCAGGGCTGATTTGATTTCACTAGGTTCATATAAAGTTACCTTGAGTTGTGTTAAGATACAACCGGTTACATCCTCAAAAAAAATTTAGTACCTATTAAGGAAGGATATGATGGAGATTCACAATGAGAATCCACTTATAAGAAGGGTCTAGGTGGCTTCACTTGAGTAGGCTACGTCCTATAGAAGCAAAATAAGGTCTTTAGTACCTTGTAGTCGAGACAAACACGGAAAGGAGCTGGGTATACTAAGTGCGAAGGAATTCGTGAGCTGGTGGTGTTGGGTAAAAAATTTTCTTTTGTGTCTCACAATACCTGTTTATACAAACGTTATGCTTGACCTTTGAAAATGCAGTTTCATGATATTTTCACTTAGCAAACATAAATCTGAGGTAATTCTTGTTGTATATCTTCTATGTAATTTTTTTTTCTGGATGACCTAATTATCATATGGACAGTGAATTTTATCTTTTGCGATATTTATGGTTCCATGGTCAAACAGTTTTTATATTTTAAGTACATAGAATGTTTATGTGAAAATGAAGATTTCATTCTTGAAAGCATAGTACATGTTATGTATTAGATAAGAATTAAAATATTATGCTTTATGGATTGATGTTCTTCCATGTTTTACTGAACATAAATGTCTAATGTTGTAGGTGCATTCTCATGTGGATATCTATAACTTCACTGATAATACATGGGGAGGAAGATTTGATATGCCTAAAGAAATGGCCCATTCACATCTAGGGATGGTAACAGATGGTAGATACATCTATGTGGTCACTGGGCAATATGGACCACAATGTAGAGGGCCTACAGCTCGCAACTTTGTCCTAGACACAGAGAAGAAAGAGTGGCATGACTTACCTCCTTTACCTGTGCCGAGGTATGTTAGACAAGTGATTAATTTGCCAATCGTATATATAGACCATATTGTAATTACCATAACCGGTTAATTTTCAGATTTTGCATGCACCATGCATAGTTGTCAGTAAAGCGATTAAAACAAGCAAGCTATGTTCTTCCAAGGGTGTCACGACCCCAATTTTCAAACTAGAAGGAATATTGGAATCGGACTAAACCTGTGAAAATGTCCTTCAAAATCTACATTTATCGAAAGACCACCAAAATAATCTCACAATTTAAGTAAAACCAACAACAAATATTCTCTATAATCCAAAAGTCAATATTAATCCAATTAACTTGAGATAAACAAATATTCCTCAGCTTGAAATAAAAGTCAACCTAAAGGGAAATATTCCATTATTACAGAGCTTCCAATTATCAACTATACACTGAAGACTTTATTCAACCTTCACTTAGAAGAAAAAGTTGCGATCTGCAAATTTTATTTCTTGCTCCCTTCTAATAATTTAGGAACCACTAACTCACCTACTCCCGAGTCTCTGAAAAGAATGAATAGAACACAATGAGTTCACAACTCAATAAGTGGAAAAATTTATACTAAATATTGGTTTTGCAAAAACTCAAATATTTTGACAAATGATAAGCAAAATGTTAAAATATAGAAAATCATCAATGAACTCTTGATGCAAATATTTAAAAACTTAAAAATCATGAAATGAAATTAAGCAAACCACGTCTCAATGCGATCAACAATTACTACCCCGGTTGACACAGTATCTCCACTTTTATTAATCCCGTGGTATTAGGGTATAGAGACCCAAAACGTGGGTTTAACGCTAAAATAACCTCATAGAGGCACATTGAGCCCTGTTTAGATGACTTACTTTTCCCCAACATATACCGGTATATTGACTTGAGATGCATATGCAAAAGTTCATATAATCAAATATTTTATAAAGAATTGCCAAAGGCCAACCAGTAATGAAATCAACCACACATGCATCTCAAGTTACTATGATATGGAAAGACATGATTGTCAACAGATAAATAAGCATATGCATATACCAATACCCCTGTGCATCACATCCAAGTTAACAATTAATATGCAAGTACAACCATATAAAAGGATATAATCCATCAGGAATAAACCCACATATACTTGATATAATTTTATATAAAAAAATAAACAGAGCGTTATGTACAAATTCACCACTTGCCACAAACCCAAAAGACAACCAAAATACCACTCACAATGCCTCCTCGGAGCCACTCGAAACCCCTAAAGAATACATATAAACAAGTATCAATACTGTTGTAAACCCTCGGCTCAAACACCTGCTAAAATAATCAAAAGGCCCACTAACTAATAGCACACTATATATTCAGTCAAATATATATAAAAATAAATAAAATATACACCGTCACCTATTCAATCTCTTTGGTATAACTTGTCTGGTTATCCAAAAGTCCCAAAAGTCTACAGTCAAATAGATATGCATCCATAGACGTAGCTTATGAATTTTCTAATATAACTAGAGTCATGCATATCTAGCAATCAATTAACTATATATAAAATTAAACAGAGAAGCAGCAGCAATTTGCTGCATGCCCCTAGGACTTTTACCATGGCCATGATAATAAGGTCGAGCTATGAAAATAGTTGGTGGACAAGTACAAGCAGGTCCAAAAGATTTAACATGAAAAATTCAAAGAAACCCTAAGACATTAACGTATACTTTTCCT
Source organism: Asparagus kiusianus (assembly GCA_022839385.1). Lineage (NCBI taxonomy): Eukaryota > Viridiplantae > Streptophyta > Magnoliopsida > Asparagales > Asparagaceae > Asparagus > Asparagus kiusianus. The sequence goes on along the minus strand of BQKN01066598.1, from coordinate 216,529 downwards.
AAAGATAGGGCAGTACCTTGTATCAACCTTTAAGATCTAAAACAAATATCACCCTGATAGTGCCCACCACCAAAGGTTAAAGGTTTTCGTTTCTCTCTCAGAGAAGACAAAAAAAAGGCGGCGATGCCAAATATGTGGGGGAGGGTTTCTGAGGATTTAACATCTAATTTGCAATTAAACCCACTAATAATTATAGTTATACCTAACTATAATTATAGCTATTATATGCATAAAGATACACTTACTTTTTCATATTTATAAACTAAAACTACAATAAAATTAGGATTCTTACAAAGGGGATTTTTACACTTCTAAGATCGCAGTAATTCTGGTCTGCACTTTCAGGATAGTTCAATAAATTTCATTAAGCCCCCAATAAGTTTGGCCCTTTAGCAATTAACCCGCAAGACGTTTGAAACTCTCACTATACCCCCCCCCCCCCCCCAATATGTTTGATAATTTCAAAAAACCCTAAAATATTTTGATTTTCTGCACTTACCATATCCCTCATAATGACGTAAGCCCATATTTTGAGTTCTCAAATAGAGAATATCACATAAAAAATCATAAAGTAGTAATTGGAGGTTAAGTGAAAAAAAATCGAACACTCTTGGGTTTTTTTGAAATCTCAAACTTATTTGGGGTTCAGTGAGTGTCAAACTTTTCGTGGATTAACTGCCAGAAGCTAAACTTACTGAGGGGTTTCGTGAAATTTAGCCCAATCCTTTTCACTTTTGGAACTCCTATTTAACAGATCTTAAGTTCCCATGGTGAAAATGAAATGAGTTAGTGGTGAATTTTTATGTTTTGGTGTTACCAATAATTCATTTGTCATTTTTCGCATCATTCTTGAAGTTTTAGAGTTCTACAGAATGGTGTGCCAAAGTGGAAAAGACCTACCAACTATGCCTAAAGTATAAAAATGATTAAGGATTCCCTGAAGTCGTAAAAAAATCTTCTTCAGATCTTTCCTATCTCAATACTAAATGATCAATTACTCCATTCTTCCATCATGTTTGTATACGTGTTCCTTGTATCATTTTCAAATCTAATATTTTGTTCCTTCGCGAGAGTGTCTGTCCATATTTCCATGCAAGGAATTCAACTCTAATTAAAAGGATTGATGTTAGGTTGGTAGCTGGTCGTTCAATTTGGTCAATTTTTTGGGAGCATTCTGCTCTAGGCAACCCAATTTGACATAGAGAGGCTTCTTTCATGATGGAAATGATGTGATATACACCAGCTTAATAATCTGTTCATCATTAATTTTGAAAATCTCAGAATTCCATAATAAATAACTAAAGTATACTTGTTTCAAAATATTGATTTATATATTAGGTATGCACCGGCCACCCAGTTGTGGAGAGGTAGACTGCATGTTATGGGTGGCAGCAAGGAGGACCGCCACGAGCCTGCACTGGAGCATTGGAGTCTTGCGGTAAAGGATGGGAAAGCTTTGGAGAAAGAATGGCGAAGCGAAATACCAATACCTCGTGGTGGTCCTCACCGGTCTGTCCCTTAATGCGCGCCCCCCCCCCCCAACAGCTTTCTACTCAGTTTTTTCCGCCAAATCACCCTACGGCTTTCTACTCAGTTTTTCGGATCAAATTTTATGGATGAAGATTAATTGATGTTTTAACTACTTAGTGAATATGTTTTCATCAGGGCTTGTGTGGTTGCTAATGATCGGCTTCTTGTGATTGGTGGCCAAGAGGGTGATTTTATGGCCAAACCTGGATCACCTATCTTCAAATGTGCTCGGAGGAGTGAGGTAACCAGTTTTTTTCCTATAATCTTACATATGTTGAGCATCATGTTCAGATGCTTAAATCGTTATTAATTTTGAATTAGCTCTCATGTTTTTCTTCATAAACGGGTATGAAACTGTGTATGTTTAGATGTACACTTGCATGATATACATTCCCATATTATTACACCATGTACTTTTCTGAGACCCTACTATTCTCAACAGAAGGTTGACCTTTTAAAAACATGGTTTTTTTAGTGATAGATTAATACAGAACACTTTTGTTATGATTTTCTCAATAAAGATAATAAATCTGACATACCATCAGAGTTTTGCCTAATTATAGGTATTCTTTATATATAACATTACATCATATAAATAAATGATGAACCCTGTTATATGTATTATGAGACACTTGTAAAATAGAATAGTCAAATCTGTTGCTTCCAGTTGACACGAGAGGAAAAAACAATGTATACTTGCTCTATAAACTGTGCTATCTGACAATGAGCTTGAAAAAAGTTTTTTTTTCTATTTACATATAATTATCTCAGGGATAGAGTTCTTCCATCTTTAAGACGTGGGTAGTGTGGGTTATGCAGTGTGTATCAGCTATGAGTCACATATTAGCTGCAAAAGAAATAGTTGGAATTAATAGCTGACATCCAATGTGACAAGACCATGGTATATGCTGGTCTTCTTTTACCGCCCGAGCAATACTTTCTTAGTATTTCCCATAGGGTTGGCATAGTTTAATGGTTGAATATTTTGAGTGGATCAGTTGAGCCATATATGACACTGTTGCTTCTTTTCTCTTATCTGAGAATGAACTTCAACAAGTTGTTTCCTTAAGTTGTCATGGATAAAACATTATCCTAGGATGGAGTTTTTCTCATCGAGCCTGACCCATACCCCTACACATCAACCATGCACCCATAGATTACCACAAAAAAATGACCAGTTAAAAGTGTTCCTGGCCAAATGCGATGATAACCTTGGTATCTCACGTGCAAGTGATCTATACATCATTAATAAGTACCTGTGGATGTAATCAGCCAAAATCTCACTATCCAGAAACCATCTTTTCATTCGTATAAAATCGAAGATCCGTATGAAACTAGACACACCATCAAAAACTAGTCTACCATACATCATCACTAAGTACGTTCCTGAAAAATGTCCCGCTAAAAAATTCTCACAAGCCTAAAAGAATACGTAACTAACCAAAGTACGAAGTCTAACTTAATTACAAAGAGAACAAAATAGCTTTTATCCTTGTGAAGTCATCGAAGCATAATGAACTCCAAAATGTTTTTCAGTAATCCATATAAAAACTCCAACCCATTTAGGACATATTCTCAAGCCACCCTAATTCGAAAGTCTGTAAATGAATGTATACTTAACATTAGGGTGAACAATAATGTTTAGAATTGAATTAATTAAGACGTACAAAGTATGGAAGAACATGCAAGGTCTATTATCAATGTTATGCAATTATGTAATGCTTGTGGGACCATGCATGGCAATGACGCTATGAGTTGCTTTCATGCTAGTGATTCGATATAAAATAAGTACCATTCACATCCTATGAATTTCCACTATAGCCAGTAGTTGCATGGTGGCATTGGCCTACAATGACATCTTGCACAGGGCATTGAACAACTATTATATGCTCATGTACGCGCTTAATTTTCCCAACACACATACTAACATGACATGAATACATTACTAACATGACATGAATACATTACATAATCATAGACTTTTGATCTCTGTAAGCGCATTGGTACATCAGTCCCATATTAAAAAAAAAAAAAATTGTTCCACACAATCCATACTCAGAAGCAAGAGAATATATTAGACAACAAAGAAGGTAATTTTACGAGGATTAATGCCCACAAGAGAAATTATATCTTTGTCAACTGTCCACTGACTGATCAAAGTCAAGATTTTTGAACAACAAATCCAAATATTAATGGTATTTGAGTGTCGTGTAATAGAAGAACACTAGAATCATAAACTATGAAGTATGAGTTAACCACTTTGATTAGATATGAAATCGAAGACTGTGACTTCAATGTGACGTTCACACTTAATTTCTTGAAGTACATGATAGACTCGGAGCCATTTTAATGGCTGAAAGAGTTGGCGGGATTAAGACTTGATGATGAAAAGTGGTGTCTACCGTTTTGTTAGTAAGAAAAATAAGACAGGTCGAATGTTTTTATGCATTTTCGTGCACAATTTTGTAGTCAAATTTTCCTTTTCTTTACCTGCAATTCTTTTACTAAATCAGTCGACTTTCTTATATAGTTATTCATTTCTTATCTTTATTTTTACTTAATTTTCTTTTCTTCTGTGAACTCCTTGCCTTCTCTTGTTCATCTGATTTTCTAAGTGGTAGATGTGGAGTTCTGGCTCCTTGCTTTTCTTTCTAACAATGATTCACTTACTTTCACTGTACTTTTTTTAAGTTGAGTAATTATAATTTTTGATGTCTCTAAAATTTAGGTGGTATACAGCAATGTCTACATGCTTGACGACAAACAGAAATGGACAGAACTGCCTCCAATGCCAAAGCCAGATTCCCATATAGAATTTGCATGGAAAATGGTTAATAACTCCATTATCATCGCCGGAGGCACAACAGAGAAACATCCCATAACCAAGAAGATGGTGCTGGTTGGGGAAGTCTTTCGATTCAATCTAGATACCATGGTACGAAACATACACCTGCTTTTCTTCAGTATATAAATATATTCTAACTTTTTATAATGGGAAACATTTATAGTATGGCTAATAACTCTTACCCATTTGTGGATAAGCCGAGGAGAATTCTCTAGATATGTTGGAGGCTATCCTTGAAACTGTTCTCACTCCTATTACAACCACATGCCTTTATGGCTTTTAACTCTCTTTCTTAATGTGAAACATTGTCTTAAAGTTTGTAGAATTGTTTTCCTTTAGGGGCTGTGCTCTTTTGTTTCTGAGATGACCTTTGGGAACTTTCTTTCATCAATCACGCATGAAATTTTTTTTCCATATTTGTGTGGCCTTTCTGATGGCCATTCTAACGAAATAATTAAAAGGATGATGAACAGATAACCATAGGAGTCAACCAGCAAAACATGCACTTTAGCATTAACAATGCCAATAACTAAATTATTATTATTTTTTAAGAAAAGCTGTCGTCTCTTTTGTTTTTGAAATACTACTAGCTACTTGGAGAGCAAATAAGATTTGTGTGCGCGTGAGTGTGCGCACGTGTGCGGGTGTGTGCGTGTGCATGCGTGTGTGTGCCTGTGAGTGCGCGCGCGTGTTTTCTTTTTACAAATAATGTGTTAACCCATGCTCATAATGAGAATGTGGCTGCCATATTCAAGACACGTCACATTTCAGAGTTTCCGTCTATTATTTCTTACTTGATCTCTTTCATGATTTAGGTTTTGTATTAAATAAACTCAAAAATCTTGAAACCACTGTATCCAATAAAATATTGGGGGTGAGCAATTATAACAATTTGGGAGATTAAATTAAATATGCCTGTAATTGTGGGGGTAGATATTGATAAAACCCTCATAGAACCACGTTTTCTTGGCAATAATAAGAAGAGAGCTCTCCACTGGAGCTGTATACGTTACAGATTGTCTCCCTTGTGAAAGTTGAGTGTTACCCTCTAGCAATGTGCCTACCCCTATTACTTTCTTCCCTGTGTTCCCTGTAAACTTTCTAATTTGCCGTGTCTACCTCTAGTTCTTGTACAACATTGACAGCCATTCAAATTTAGATCTTTCTACGATGACTTTTTGGTCTAAACTTCATTTGTGGTTACAGGAGTGGTCTGTAGTTGGACGAATGCCTTTCCGCATAAAGACTACGTTAGTTGGATATTGGGATGGATGGTTATATTTCACATCGGGCCAACGAGACAGAGGTCCCGACGATCCTTCTCCGAAGAAAGTCGTAGGATGCGTTTATAGGACAAAGTTACACTTGTGATTTCTTTTTTATCCAACCCAACATAGATCGAGTTGGTCATTTTTAATTACAGTTCTGTTCAATTTGTATGTAAACTAGACGATTATTTGATTCGTTTCAGGGAAGTACCCATGTCCTTTGTATCAATCCGTGTTTACGTATATCCCAAAGTGAAATATGTTAGTGCTTTTTCCGATCTTCTCGGCTTGTGATTATGGTAATATACTTTCAAAGTTACAACTGTGATTCTTTCATCTGATTCATCATAGTAGCCCAAATTAGACCTTTTAAATTACAGTTATGTTCGATTTGTATGTAAACTATACGATAATTTGATCCTAGGTGAACTATATCATTGTCCTTCGTATTAATTTGTGCTTAGGTATATTTCAACTGAGACGTGAATTTGATATTTTCGAACTTCTGGGCTTATGATGGAGATTATTTTCTTGTTGTAGATATTTAGTTTCACTTGGGTTACTTTGGTGATTTATGGGGTAATAGTTAGAGATTGGTTGGTGGGACTTTTCACCTATCTATACTACTATATTAAAATCTTAGCGAGGGTACCCAAAAGATTTGAGGACATTTCCCATCATAGTAGAAGTACTAGTAGAAGTACGAGGAGCATATTAATTTCGCAAATGTAATATTTTTGTTTTCCTTTCTTTTGTTTCTTATCTTATTTCTATAAGATTCTAAGTTATAAATGAAAATTGAATTTTATTCACAATAATTAAATATTCATCTTTTTCTTATTTCTAGAACAATCTACATCATGAATGAGAACAGGATTTAAAGTAGCATAATTAAATATTCATCGCGTTATACAGTATAAGAGATTAAAATAAATGATAATAAGAGATAAATATAAAATGATAATTTTTTTCGAAATAATTATTACATACATCTCAATGCAAAATATAACGATTAAAAAAATGAACGTGATCACTTTTTTGAAGAATATTTTTTATTTTAAATGGTAGAATTTTTTAACAACTGCTTATATATTTTGATATTATTGAGAACAAAGTATTTTTCTATAATGATTTTAGTTGATATTTAGTAAATGGAAAGCTACATTCTCATGCTCGACTAAGATTACAATACTATATTTTTTTTAGTATGTTTGAGCAACAGGATATAAAAGTTTAGAAACCGATGAACTTTAGGGTATTAAAATACAATTAGCTCTTTTTTTATCAAATTTAGAGTAAAATAAGCATGCCCCCC
>BQKN01066598.1:195593-209171 GCA_022839385.1 Asparagus kiusianus | reverse complement strand
AAACAAAATTAGTAATGTAATAGTAAATTAGTAAAGTTGAACCAATTAGCGGTTGGAAGACACAAAGCTACATAAGATTTTATGGTGCTCTGTTTTTACGTTGGGAAGCTAAATAAACCATATTTTAAGATCTTTAAAAGGTTTTATTATTATTTACTTTTTGGTGAATTCTGCTTGATAAAAGAACGTTAAAAAGGGTACCTCAAATCAAGCAAATATGTAGGAATATAATACGCAAGACAAAATAAAGCGGGCCGTTGCTTCACAACTAAGCCGTAGCATGCTTAAAGAATCGAATGTATAAAGATTAAGATTAACATGCATCAACAAGCGCATCTGGTGTAGTGGTATCATAGTACCCTCCCACGGTACTGACCAGGGTTCGATTCCCTGGATGCGCATTTTTTTATCTTCCTCCAAATAAGTATCTCCAATGTTCATGAAATGAAAAGTTAAAAATGTCTCCTTACGCCTTGCAATGATTTTATGTAAAACTTTAAAACTTTTCTGTGAAGTCATAACATCACTGATACTTCTCTCGATTTATAATCCGCTTTGTAAAACTTTAAAACTTATCTGTGAAGTCATAACATCTAATAAAAAGAAATTCTCGATAGATCCCGATAAAAAGATATTCTCCATGAATTTTGAGATAATATGATCTATTAGTCGACAAGTCCTAATAAAAAGATACTCTTGACAAATCCTAATAAGAAGATATTCTCCATGAATTTCGAGATAATATGATCTTCCTCTTGTTGCCTTGGAGCTGTGTAGATCTGTAATTTCTTCGGATGACAAAGTATAACCTTATTAAATGGTATTTTCCAACTGAGTGGGTTACCAAAGTTAACACATAACTTTTTAAAGGGAGTATGATATTTTGAAGATTACACACAATGAAAAAGACCTTTAAAAAAACATTGGTTCACTGAGAGGCGCACTTACGCAAAATTTCAACGGTAGGAAAAGAAATATCTAATAAGAATGGAAATAAACCACTTGAGAAGAACCAACCCTACACATCATCAATGCTGTAACTTCAGTTTAAATACAAGAGAGATCATATGAGATGCAGAAACTACTAGCTAGCAAAATTTAGAGGCTGTTTGGATCGGTTTTTTGGATCGTAAAAGGGAGGAAAGCTATCAAAAATGTCAGCTTTTTGGCCGTTTTCCCCCTCCTTTCCCCTTCCAAAAACCGGAACCAAACAGCCCCTTAGAGTCTTTAGTATGTCTATGTAACATAAAATACTTAATAAATCACCTTAACATCCTTTCCCAAAGTGGCTTAAATAATCTTGTAGCAATTAAGACTGGTGGTGAGAGGATCGTAGTTGATCGCGGTGCATTAACTATATTAATCAAAAAAATACATGAAAGCTAAAGCAGCTATAATGATTAATGGATGCCACTAAATGTACAAATTATGACTTAATGAAGGAATATGAAGGTAGAAGTAAGACAACTTGATTGGTAACAATTAAGAAGGATTTGATAACATTAAACTTAACAGAGGAGATAATACTTAACGCAACTGGATGGAAGAACAAATAATCATATACCTGGCCAAAATTGATTGAGAGAAGTTTGGAATCGTTCAGTCGGATATAATTGTTGGGTCCTTTTATTTTGATAATGAATAACAAACAATTTACATCTAATGTTGTTTGTCTAGTGTTTGTGTTTTGTATTTATTCTAGGCAAACAACAAGTTGGAGGATGGATGGAATCGAGCATAACGATTATATCCAATGGATGTTGGCGGAATTATGATATGAAGCATTGCAATTCAAGTTAAAGATCCAAGTTCTCACTTCATCCGTAAGTTTACCAAGAAGAGCTTATTGAAGATCAAGATCATTGCTTGGATAAATAGTTTAGGTTTTATATTATGTGTGTTGGTACTTTAAGCTCAATCGTATATACACATACACGTTTTTGGTTTTGTATATATATAGTTATGTATACATGTTTTGGTTTTATAAGTTTCAAGTTTAAATATGAAACAAATGAATATAATTAGAAAATACATACATGTTTCATGTTTATATACTTATATACGATTTCATCAATATCAAGTTTATATAGTTCGATGAAATCATGTTTATTGTTTTGAAAGTTTGCAAAACATGCATTTTTGTGAAAATATTGAGTTATTTGTTTATAGACTTAACAATCATTATATACATATTTCATTAAGTCGATATAATCATTTTATAAAGTTTCAAAACATGATTTAGTCAAAATGACAAAACAAGTGTTGTTCATTTTTATGTTTTGGACTATTTTGTAAAATGAAGAGATTTCTCATTTGGAAGGTGCTTTTTGAAAACCAATTTTTGTAGCATGTTTATTATCATGTCTACAATCATTTCCTAAAGTTTTACATTTTTCTGATTTTATTTGCTATTTTTAAAAGGAGTTTGAAAATCAGATTTCTGTTTCAAAACAGGCTGATAACCTGTTACTGATGACATCAGTCGACTGATGTGTCAACTGAAGAAAACGCCTGGAATAACAAAAAGTTTCTGTTTTGTTTTGATCGACTGACCAGTCGACTGATGAGATCATCAGTCGACTGATAAGGTCGTCAATCGACTGATAAGGCCGTCAATCGACTGATGAGCTGAAAAATGCCTCTAACGGTGAGCTCATCAGTTGACTGATGAAAGCCGTCAGTCGACTACATCATCAGTCGACTACATCATCAGTCGACTGATGCTGTAACGGTTAGTTTTTTCTAGCCTGTTCTAGTTTTGGGTTTTTGGTTTTTTCACCTTGTTTTCTCTTGGCTTTGGGGTTCCTATAAATACCCCCATATATCCTCAGTTTTATTTACTCAAGAGAAAAATTTTAAACAAGTTTAAGAGTGTTTTAACAAAGGGTTGAGTTTTGGTTTAAGTTTGTTTAAAAAGCTTTTAAACATTTAAGAGTTTGTTTTGTGGAGACAATTTCACAAGAGCTTGAGGAAGATCATCCATTAGCGTTTGAGCATTCAACTCTTCTCCCTCTCTTTCTTGATCTATAGAAAAGTTTCCTTAAACTCAATTCTAGCTATTTATTGTTTTGATTCTAATTTTCATAAGCTAGATTTCAATATTGAGTTTAATTGTTTCATTGATACTCTTTGTTCACACACAATCTATTAAGCTTATTGTATTTGTAATGCATTCATAGTATAATTTGGGGTTGTAGGTTTGTGACATTGAGAGTGAGCTTAATTGTGTTCTCATCTATTGTAGAGAACAAATTTATATTTGTGAGCCTAATTGTGAGTTGCACATTGTATTACACTTGGACACCGAAAGAAGTGGTTGGTGAGAGACGGGGTCGGTTCCAAGAGGAGTGGGGTCGGTAGTAAAGCCTAGTGAGAAATAGTAATTCCGAACACTTGAGGAAGGTAACACGGGCTAGACCAACACTTAAGAGGGTGTAGAATGTGACTGCAAATGTGTAGTTGTAAAGTTTTCGGTGAACTAGAAATCGTATTGTGAGGTGTAAACGTTATTCAGGTGAGCGTAGAAAACCCGGTTGTGATAGTGGATTTTTCCCCGCGAGTGAGGAGCGGAGACGTAGGACGGAACGTCCGAACTCCGTGATCTTATCTTGTGTTTGTCCTTTGCGCACTATTAAGTGTTTATTTACTCTTGTTCATATATCCGTGCATATATCAATTTGAATATCTATATTGTTAGGATACATTTGTTAATAAGTTTTGATCGGCACTAATATCTAATAATATTAGCAATAACCCTATTCAACACCCCCCCCCCCCCCTGTTCCAACAATAATGAATATAATGTAAATGAATTTGAAGGTTGAGATGCACTTTGAACTTGAGCTTTCTTTGTAAATGATGCAGGTTAGGTTGGTTATGTTCTTAACATCATCAGAAGTTTCATTGCGAGTTGCATATAAAAAAAAAGAATGTCCACAAATTTGTTGAAATAGCTCTTCAGCTAACAATATCATAGTAAAGTCCCAAAGTAAAACGTAGTGGAGAATACTAGCATGAACTACAAATAAGTTTCAAAAGTAATCCTATAACTGCTAGTGAATTTAAACGTGACATGACATGCTCTATCACAGCAAAAGGACAGTAAAAATAGTGGACATGGTAGCAAACCCAAGCCGGAAATCTTTTCGATGGTGACAAGGATTTGAGATTTTCAAGCCTAAGCAAGTTTTAAAAAATGTTATATCCTCACCCAGAACTAAAAGTCAAGCATATATCTATAAATGTTTAAAAGTCAAAATAAATATAAGACACTCATACTACATATCGGTAGGTAATGTATCTGCCTGCAGTATCACTAGGGCGAATGATCTTCACAACTTGTCCACGTTGGAGTCCATGGTATCTTGCTACTGGGTCATCGAGTTGAATTCGAGGAAGCTGAAAACCATTCAAACAGACAAAGAACATTAACTTGTTAGAAGAGACTTTTTTTTAGAAGAAAGCGTATATAGTTGGAGCATGTCTCGTTAGGTTTATGAGCTAAAATACACAATGAGGACAAATTTGGCAGTCGCAGCAACTACTGTGATATTGTTTCAACATACACATTCAAAATGTAACCAAAAGCAGTGTTCTGACATGCAATAGAATATGGATGATAAACGAACATGAGATTGAGCAAAGAATGGATTAAACCAATTGATGAGAACCAGAAAGAAATTATGAAAGAAATAAAATACCACTGGCCAATAGGATGTTCGAAAGTTGACAGATGGTATGTCATCTAAATCAGCATTAACAATGTTTACCTGTTATTCTTCTATTTTATTTTCCTTTTTCTATGAAGGCGGGCTGTGGTCAGGTATCGGGCATGGAACTCCCATAACCAAGTCAGAGCCATACATCTGCCGCTTAACAGTTAACAAGTTTTACTTGCTTCAACTTTGATAGGCACATGTTAAAAGAAAAAAAGAGTGACACCATGACATTCAGAGGATAATATTGAGATCACAGTTTCACAATATTAAAGTAAAGAAAGAAAAATCAACAAGTCCGTGTTCCAACATTAGATACACTTGAGATCGAATAAAAATAAATCATTGTGGGGGTAAAGTGGGGTTGGCTACCACTTAAACAATTGTCGCGACTTTTAACAGAAAGCATGTCCGAAGATGCAAAAAGCATGTACCCAGATCCAGACACTCTTTCCCTATATCCAGCAGTAGGCAGTAATATTATTAACAAGATTAACAATTAAGGATATTTCATTAGTTTTATCACCTTTCTGTGGCACATTCTTTCAAAAAAACAAATTAGCATAGCAATTCCAGTTTCTAATGAAAGCCCAGTTCATCACCAAGTGCATCCGCATCCGCATCCGCATCCGCCTCTTGTAATTTCTTGTTTACTCTCTTTTTGTCACAAACAGTAGACAAAAGAAAACCTATATGAGATTATGAGGTAGACCTCTTTTACTCCAGCTGGCATGCCCTACATCAGATCAGCCCTTTCAGTCCCAAGTTCACTTTTAACTTGCACAAAGGCTTTAATGCCACTCAATAAAACTTCTATCTTCTACATCTTACCTCATTTATCTTTGTTAAACACTCTGGGAAAGCGTGTGCTAGTGAGTATACTTATCTGTAAAATATGTTCATATTGTGTGCAGCTGAACAACAGTAATGCATAATCGATTTATGTGGAATCATGCGGAATCAGTATTTATAGTAGTAATCGTTGAAAATCAAGTTTCAACTGCGTCCACCATAACAAGTGTGCACCCATTTTCATTTAGACTTTCAGGAACATACCCTTATATATACTCATTTCTGTACATATCTAGATAACCAGGTGTCTCCCCTTATCATTGAAGGTTTTTCTGTTGGACATCTGCGCAAGATGCCAGGCACCATATTCATGTCCATGTAACACAAAGAAGAGGTCGTACACTCTCATCGAAAAATAAAATAACTGATTTGGACGAAATATCTGGGACCGGCGACAGAAATCTAATCAGCATCTTTCTAGAAAATGCTATTAAAATGGATTTGCTTGGCAAAGATGTGAGGGGCTACAGCTTATTCATTTAAAGCAGGGATAATATGACAGTATTATCCTTAGAACACCTAGCCATCAAATTGCATTCTTCACACGTTAAATTACACTAGACTATGGAACACACCTCATAGTTGAGAAGCTCTAAAAAAGAAGAAAACTAAACCAGATTCGATGAACAGCTTCGACCAAATGTCAATCCTGTACATGCTGATGCCAAATTGCTTGAAATCGCCTTGAATCATGAAATATTGATGTCAATTGATAAGTAGAGCTACCTTTTTGTAATGTTTATTTAATCTAGCATAAGTTGTGCCATATAGAGCTCAGTATGATATCACAGAGAGGAGTACAGGGATCCATTTCATGGGAGTTTCACATGTTAGGGATGACATCTAGCAAGTTTAGGCTGTCCTAACTGCTAAGGCAATAGAAATGAATAGTTTCTTTCATATACCAACATGAGAACACGCAAGATGATGAGCACATAAAAAAATTTACTAGCAAATGTTTGACTGAAAATCTGTATTTAGAGAACCACTGCATGATTTCAGACCGGACACTTGTTTTTTGTCCACAAGTCATGGGTTAACATTTTTCTTAAAATCCATTACATACCATCCGTTAGCATTTTCATTGCTCTAAAATTGTCAAAATTTTTTACAATTAATCGTCAAATTTAAACTCCTTGCTTTATCATATTTATTTGGTAGGGCCCAGTATTCCAACCAAGAGTTTCATCCCATCACTACCCTAATGACTCATCATGTATTCAAACATTCACTTTTTGCTCTCCACAGATCCCTCATGATATGCATAAAGGTAGGTCATGGTTGCAACCGCCGCCAACCAGAATAAACTATGGCCTCAACTTCTACTGTGGCTACATCCATAGGCAAACTCATTCAAGCTAATTCCATCCACTGCCATCATATGCTGCAATGTGAAAACCAGGAAGCATTTTTACCACTATCGATACCCTCTTCAAACAATCAAATACTTGGTGAGGTTTTAGGCTTTAGCCTTTCTAGTAATTTAGCTTAAACTATCAAGCTTTAGAAGCAAAGTAAGTCAAGTTTCAGCCTTGATGACAACTTTGGTCCAAACAAAATTTTATGTCCATTTTTTCTACAGCTTGTATGTGCTAGAATGCAATTATGATCGTAGACCATAAGAATTTCAAAGATTTTTTAGGATCATAAATTCATGAACTAAACTTGGATATAGCTCCTCTTCAAATTGAATGCAGCGTTCATATCGATAGCTTTTCGCTACTAGATCAATGACAGTGGCCCCATATCTTATACAATTTAGAATAGGCCAGACTCATACACCCCAACAATGACAAGGGCATGCAAGAATTTAAACTCCCATCCATGAACGATTAATGTTAACCCTCTACATACTGGTGCCAAATAGCTTCAATCATGAATATCTTGAAGCCAATTGATGAGGTAGACCTGCCTATTTGGTCATGTCTATTTAATCCGTGCAACATGATAAGGTTGCTATAAGAAGCACTCATCTCTACAGCATAACTAGGCCCAATAGGCAAAATGTTCACACTTTTACAGTACTATATCTTACAAAAGATGTAGACATTAAAGTGGCCCATTAGGATTTCTATACTTGAAATTTTCCACCATCAACAGAAATAATGTGTAAAATACACATGGGTTCTTCCCTAGAATTTCAAACAAGAATCTATAGTTTGCAATTGAATCTAATCAGAACAATGATGCTATCAGGATGGCCACAGAAAAAGAAACAACTACAAGATAACAACATAGGCACTAGAAGTCTAAACCCACATGCTGTAACATTCACATTGAGAGAGAAAAAAAAACCTGAGTTTCTTTCAGATGGTACCGCTCCAACAACGCTTTCTTCTCATTGTCACTGAGCACTTGATGCGGCGGAACAAGCATGTGCTTGCTGATGTTAACCACCAACTCTGCCTCCTGCATTCTCACAAGCCACAGTGAGAAACTTGTGAACTAAAGGACATATCTTTACGCATTCAAAAGACACCCACCTGAAAAATCTCAACGCGGAACTTCTGAGCGAAACTTTGATCTTGAATACCCTTTTTTGCAAATGAACTAATTTGTTGAACGACCACAATTGCCTTGAAGACACTATCTTGCTTCATCCGCTCAGCATACCGCTTGATGTGAGATGCGCCAACCTTTGGATCGTTGGGGAAGAAGACATAGATCTAACCATGGGGAAATTAGGCAAAATAAATAAGGGGTGAAATACAAGAAACCCGTTTCATCAATACACAGATTATTCTGACTTGGTACCCCAAAGTTGAGCCTTTTTTTTTTACTTTGATATCCCCAAAGTACTCTTTTAAATACTTTGATATGTCCTAAAATTCCAATCCCATTCCGCTAACCCGCGGTCCAGAGTTCTTTAGATTTTCTGTTAAATTTGCATCATGCGATTGCCATTTAATATCTTAGATATATATATCACCATACATTACTACTGGAAACATTAGGTTGTCTCGATTCCTAGCGACCGGGTAAGATGAACCGAAATACAATTGCAAATTTAATCAAACAGAATCCGAGGGGGTATCAAAGTGAGAACAATGAGTAAAGTACGGGGTGCCAAAGTGAGAGAAAAAACAATGAGAGAGCTGACCTGATCAGAGGGATTGTCCCTCTTGGACTTGTTGATGAGGAGGTCTTCGCGCTTGAAGGATTCGCCGAACTTATCCCTGAACTGCTTGAAATCCATGGAGAGCTCCTCGTCGGCGACGACGTAGCCGCGGTCGCTGAGCATCTCCAAGATGTTCTTGCGGATGCGGAAGAGCTTTACTTCCTCTTCGGAGGCCGCCATTGCGGACGGATGGAGGAGGAGGAGGAAGAAGAAAACCCTGGGCGGTTGGGGGAGCTTCTTTTAGGGTTTAAGGGTTCGGGAAGAGTTTTTTATTTTTCTTTTTTCTTTTTTCTTTTTTTAATAGTTTGGCTCGGCCGGTTGGTTCAGCTCTTGTATCGGGCCCGTCACGGCCCAGCGTTCTCCTTTTTATTTTTACTATTGTGCACCCGTGCATTTTAAACTTACATTCCTTTAAATTTTAATACATTTTATTTAATTATTGTATGTTTAGAATTAGAAATCATGTTTACTCCTCTATACTTAAAGGAAGGATCCAAGTTTTAATATATTTTATTTAAAAATCATATCTACTCCTCTATACTTGAAAAAGGACCCAAGTTCCATTACATTTCATTTGCTTTACTGCTTATGATACAGTAATATTGTAGCATGAATAGCAACTTTAAGTATAGAGCAACGGATTTGATTTGATGTTTATGCTGCAGTAAAAAACTATAGCATGAACAATAACTTCGAGTGGGGAGGGGTAGATTCGATTTACTGTTCATGCTACAGCTTTTACTGTAACATGAATAGTAATTCGTATAGATTTATTTTTATTTTTAATACATGGAAAAACAATCTAAACTTGTGTCTAAATTGTAACTTGTCGTCTTAATTTTTTTTGGTAGAAACCACCACATTTGCTTACATGTCCGCAACGTCACACACTTTGACAAGTTTTGGTGAACAAAGTACTAAAATGCTTGTGTTTACCCGCACTGAATTCTCCTCCTCCCTCTTCCTCCCGAGCT
The DNA here is from genome assembly GCA_022839385.1 of Asparagus kiusianus. Taxonomy (NCBI): domain Eukaryota; kingdom Viridiplantae; phylum Streptophyta; class Magnoliopsida; order Asparagales; family Asparagaceae; genus Asparagus; species Asparagus kiusianus. The sequence continues at coordinate 199,512 of BQKN01066598.1, read as the reverse complement.
CTTCCTCTCACATATCTCCCCGATTGGGAGCTAGGGGTAACTTAGGGGAGGATGTGGTGGTCATAGAGTGGCATCAGTGTTTGAGGTCGGGTTTTAAAGAAGATTGAGGAGGAAAGGTGGGTGAGAGAGTATGGCCATGGCGGTGGTGACGGTGGAGGCGAGAGGTGAAGGGAGGAGGAAGAAGATGTAGGAGGGGAGAAGAGGGCTAAGGATAAAATGCATTTTGAGTGTTTTTTTTAGCAGAATAAAAAAAATGTGTGACATTGAGAACGTGTTGGCAAATGTAGGTAGTTTTCATAAAGAAAAAAAACTAAGGTAGTAAGTTGAATTTGGACGAAAGTTAAGATGGTTTTGCATGAAAAAAAATATTTTTTTCAATATTAGGCACTTAAATCATTGATATTTTGATATTAATCTCCAACATCTTCATATTTTGATATTAATCTCCAACATCTTCATATTTTGATATTAATCCCCAACATCTTCATATTTTGATATTAATCCCTAGTATTGCGATGTTAGTCCTTCCGTCAATGTTTAAAATCCTAAACTATGATTGGGTTTAGACTATTCATTGATGAATAGTTACCTTATTACTTCAAACCCCCCGCCCCCCAAATTTAAAACTGATTAATTAATTATTAATTATTAAATGTGGAAATTTTTCATAACAATATGATGAGCTTGTTGTTTATTGTGGATGTTGATGATGATGAGGCTTGGTTTCATAAAATGGGCTCCATTGAAATTTCCAGCGTAATGGGCTCCAGGAAGACCTTTTTTTGTGTGCTAATTTGTTATAAATTCTTTGATTCATCTATTTACGTACTGTTTTCAAATTTGTTGATCTAATTAATTGATTCGAACGATTTGACCATTCAATTGCCTTGTTATTCCAAAACTTTTTGACTTTCGGCATGTTTGGCTAATTCTTAGGGTGTGTTTGGTAAACTTGGAAAATTGGGTCATGACTGAACCTGACCCAAATTTAAATTGTTATTTATTTGGCAAATTCTCAGACAAGAGCTGCCCCAATTTTTTTAGCCTAAGTATTGGTACTAAACCAATTTTCTTTTGGACTGAGGGGGAGCTGGTTCAAAAGAAACCTGGTTTAGCACAAAAGTGGATCAGAACTAGTCTTGGCTCAGTTTTGTATAGTTTGCTAAACACACCCTTATTTTTTTTTAAATATTATAAGTTGCTTATGATTTATTCTTACTTATTTTTATTAGAGGGCAAAATAGTCTTTTATCATCAATAAGTAAATCTATTTATAAGTGCCATAAAAATAAGTTGGGTAATCCCAACTTTTTTTTTTACTTTTAAGTTAAAAATAAGTAAATAAGTAAACTTTGCCAAACATGATTTTGGGTACATATATGTAAAAACTCACTTATAAGTTAAATTAAATATGTTGTCAAACATGTTCTTACTTATAAGTTAAATCGATTTAGCAGTTTTCTTCTCTCTCTTTAGTTTTCACTGCAACAACACTAATTCTTCCATGTTTGTTCATCGCCAGGGTTATGATATTCTTTTTTTTTTCTATATGTTGATGACATTGTTCTTATAGGCACCTCCTCTACTTTTATTCATCACTTTATTCGCATATTATCTGATCAATTTACTCTGAAGGATCTTGGTGATATTCACTATTTTTTAGGTATTCACGTCACTTGTCACATTGATATTCTATTTTTATCTCAGCATAAATATGTTCAGGACCTCTTACATAAATTTCATCTTCATACTCTTACTCCTTACATACGCCGATTGTCGCTAAATCTAATTTGTCCCTTATTGATGGTGAGTTATTAGCGGATCCCACAATATATAGGAGCATAGTTGGTGCTTTACAGTATCTTACAATTACAAGACATAATATTGTCTTTGTTGTTCATGTCGTTTCTCAGTTTATGCATGCTCCTCATACTACTCACCTACTTGCTGTCAAAAGAATTTGTAGGTACTTGTAGGGCACATCTGATCATACCATTTGCAAGGCCATCGGACCGACCATTGTGGTTGTCTATTCTGATGCTGATTGGGCTGGTTGTCTAGATAGCTCACGCTCCACCTCCAGTTAGGTGATCTTTTTTGGTCCTAATCTCATTTCTTGGCATTCCAAGAAGTAGCCTACTGTGTTGAAATCCTCGACGGAGGCTGAATATCGCGCCCTTGTGTACATTAGCTGAGACACTATGGATTCGGCAACTCTTAGTGTAATGACCATGAATTTTGATACTAGTTAAAATATTTTTTTAGTATTTTAAAATATTTAATTATGATTTTTTTAAAAGAGTATTTGTATTTTTCTTGATTTTCTACAATTTTCTATGATTTAAAAATCTGATTTTATATTTATTTTAATGATTTTGATAATTATAAATTCATTGTTTCAAGTAAAAAAACTTTTAAATTAATATTTAGTTTTTCATGATTATATTATTATTATATAACTGTATCATACATCACACATCTCGTATTATAACTTGTAATTGTATCATTTTACACTACTGTATTTTAACTATTATCACACTCCACTACACAGCTCACTTCACCCTCATCACGTTCTCTCCCTCCTCTTTTTTCCAAGAAAACGGCTCCACGCGCACCGTAAAATTAGACTAAGCAGCTCTCATCTCATTTCATCACCAACCCCAGCCGCCCACGCGCATCCTCACTCATTTTTATTTATTTTTTTATTCAAAATTTTTCTATTTAAACCCCTGCCTCACTCTCTCCTCGTGCTCACACTTCTCACTCTCACACACACTCTCTCTCTCTCTCCAACTCACTTATCTCCCTCTTCTTCTCTCGACTGGTCTTCACTCAAACTCCGACGACCAACTTCCTCCACCTTCTCCTCCTGTTCGCCACCACCACCGCCTCCTCCTACTCCATCACCCACAGCCCCACCTCAGACCCCACAACCGCCGCTCCACCGTCCGCGTCAGCCCTCAGCCCCACTGCTCCGCCTCCCTCACCTCCTCCGTCAAACCCCATGCCAAGCAGCCTCCTCCCCAAGCCAGTCTCAGCCTCCCTACTCGAACCCACGACGCCGCTCGCCACTGCCTTCCTCCTCCTCTCCTGCCCCGCGCGGAGCTGTCCAGTCGCTGCACCACCCCCTCACGCCGCCCTGCTTCCTGCAGTGATCCCTCTCCTCTTCCCGGTGCTGCCTCGCATCGACCAGCAGCGAGCAGCGGCGAAAACTGCCGTTGCCGCTTCGCCTAGCCATCGACGAGACTACGGAGCCCCGTCGGAGCCCACCGAGACATCCCGACAACCCCCGGAAACTTCCTCCCACCTCCGGCAAGCCCGAACAGCAAGGAGAAGCTCCAAGCAGCGAGAAATGAGCCTGAACAGCGACGAACGGCGAAAAACTGCACTGCAGATTTCTGCAGTTTTGTGCCGACTTCCCGTGCACTTTCCGATCACCTCCGACCTCCGTTTTCGTCGATTTCTTCTCCAGTGAGTAGACCTACATGTTGGCTATCACCTCCAATTTGTATCATGCTCTAATTCACTCTCTATCTCTCTCGGTATCGTCCGAAACATCGATCGACGACAAACAGTTCGCTGAAAACAGCAGCGCTTGCCGACTTCGCACGTGTTTTCCAGCCACCTCCGATCTCCGTTTCCGCCACCGTCTTCGCCGGTGTGTAGCTCTTTATATTATCTATCACACGGTATTTTTCTCTCTTTTGGGCTCATTTTCTACCTCTTGTTATATCACTTTGAACATCGCTAATCACTACTAACACTTCCATTTTTGTATTCTAACCGATTAACTTTTCGACGAGCCACTGAACCTGTTGTGACCCGTGTATCCACCCCGACGACCCCCGCTGTAGTTGACAACATACCCAAGGCAAGATCCCTCTTGCTCTTTGACTCGTCTTTAGAATATTTATATCAG
>BQKN01066598.1:147392-186892 GCA_022839385.1 Asparagus kiusianus | reverse complement strand
TTATGGTTAGGTGAGGGTGAGCGTAGGGGTCATATTGTTAAAATTATAATATAAAAAAAATTAGGGTTAGGGTTAGGGTTAGGGTTAGGGGTTAGTGGTTAGGGTTAGGGGAGGGTGAGGGTGAGGGTTAGGGTTAGGGTTAGGAGAGGGTTAGGGGAGGGTTAGGGTTAGGGTTAGGGGAGGGTGAGGGTGAGGTGAGGTGAGGGTGAGCGTAGGGGTGAGGGTTAGGGTTAGATGAGGGTTAGGGTTATGTGAGGGTTAGGGTTAGGGGTTAGGGTTAGGGGAGGGTTAGGGTTAGGGTTAGGGTTAGGGTGAAGGTGAGGGTGAGGGTTAAGGTTAGGTGAGGGTGAGCGTAGGGGTCATATTGTTAAAATTATAATATAAAAAAATTAGGGTTAGGGTTAGGGTTAGGGTTAGGGGAGGGTTAGGGTTAGGGTTAGGACGAGGAGATGCTCCACCTGATGCGGAGACACTCGTTAATCCTGCTCAGCATGCAGAGATGCCGCCGTCGCCTCCTCCGCATGCAGATGTATTGGAGGAGCGCCGATTTGAGCCATATAGCGCAGCTGTAGAAGCTGCGCCACTACCGCCGGATTCTATTCCGGATCAGCGAGCCCACAACCCGGCCAAGGTGAAGGAGGATTGGGATGCTTATCATGATTTGCGACTTATCGCACAGCAGAGGTATGAACAAGCAAGGCGTAGATGCCTCGAATTGAAAGGTGTGTATAGATTTTTATAGTTTATCTGTTAATATTTTAATTTGTATTATCGATATTGATTGATTTATATTTCACCTGAATTTCAAATATTCGTAGGTACCGAGCGACCTACTAGGCGCGGTCGCAGTGGTACCAAGCCACAGAACCTCGTCCCAGATATTCGTCGGAGGGCCGTGATCCGATGGGAGAACGGCGTGCCTATCGGGCCATTTGCTAACTCTTTTAACAATTTCCTCGCCTCTTTAGCCAGGAGACATGATTTCTTCAACATATATTTGACGTGGAAGTTGCAGCGGATTGATGCGCTGGTGGCTTGTTGGCGATATATATGTGTGAGTCATTTATTTTAATTCTCATAATTATTAGTCATTTTATTATTTTGTTTAACACACTGATTTGTATCTATTTTTTCATTGTATGATGAAGCGATTTTTCTTTCTTGACGATTACGCTTGTGCCTGGACTTACTGCTTCACGCAAATCAATCTATCGTTCAAGAGGTGGTGGTCAGAGCTGAAGAAAAAATATTTTACTCGCATCACAGAAGATTGGGAGCGTTACTGGCATCTTGACGAGCGCGTAGATGGAGTTGATTTTTTTACATTTTGCGATTATTGGGACACGGCCGAAGCTCAGGTATTATTGAAGTATATATCTTCGTTTATTGTTTGAAATTCTATATTATATCTGTTTAACATTCTTTTGCAAGAACAAGCTGAAATAGCAAGGAGGAACCGCAATGCGCCCCGCAGTTACGAGCATCACGGGGGCTCCAGGTCCTTCAGCCAGCATTATCATCAATTGGCGCTTGAGGTATATAATATATTAGCTCTTAGGTTATCAATTTGAGTATAATTTATGTGTTATGAGTTAATGATATATGTGAATAAAATAGGGAAGGGGAGAACTCGGGCATTTTGCAGATCGTATTCTGACTGGTTGGAGTCCTAATTACGAAGATAGGTACGGGTGCGTGCGTTGTTAAAAACATGTGCGTGCTTGCGTATAATACATAAATATATGCCATGATACTCTCTCTGAATCATATAACATGTAAGAATATGCCATGATACTCTATTATTGCTATACTTGCATGTTATGCCTTGTTGTTTTATAATTTGTTACTTTACTGTAAAATTCAATTTTTGATGATGTACGTATTGCTCTATAACGTTTTATTTATTTTTTTAGGCTGGGACTTCTCGACAAGGTGGAGTTGGTGATGAGGATGATGATGATGTTGATCGGGACTGAGTTTATTTGTTTTAACATTAAAAACAATGGGTGTGCTGTATAAATAACATTTCTATTGTTGGGATATTTATTATGTTTTAGTGAAATAATTGTTATATATGCGTGAAATATGTGTTATATGTTTGTGTAAATTTACTGTACAGGTTATCGTTGTGAAATGTAGTGTACAGGAATTTTTAATTTTTAAAAAAATTTTAAAAAAATTCGAATGGCTTTTAGCGACGGATTATCCGTCGCTAAAAGCCATTTTAGCGACGGAAAACTGACACACAGATGTGCACTATTACAGTTTTCAGCGACGGCTTTTCCGTCGCTAATCTTTATTAGCGACGGAAAATTCTATAGCGACGGTTATAGGGCGACGTAATAACGGTCGCCATAAGTATCATTTGGCGACGGATAATCCGTCGCAAAATATTATAGCGACGGTTAATAAATAGCGACGGAAAATACCGTCGTCAAAAAATTAAAGATAAACGGTGGATTTCCCGTCGCTATATATCCGTCGCTATAAATTAGCGATGGATTTTCCGTCGCTAAAGGCTGATTTAGCTACCCTCACAATAGTGACGGTTTTTTAGCGACGGAATATCTTTTTTTCCGTCGCTAAATCTTTTAGCGACGGATTTTCGACTTTTGGCGACGGATTTGTCCGTCGCCAAAAGTCCCATTTGCAGTAGTGGATACGCTATTTATAAAGGCCTATTTGACTCATGGAATTTTTATTCTTCTTACCATCAGGAGAGAGATGGCAGGACGAGGTAGGCCCCGTACTAGGAGAGCTAGCCAGGCAGAGTCATGGCAGACTCCACCTGAGCAGCAGTCAGCTCAGCCCGAGCAGGAGCAGGCACCACCAGAGCCGCAGCAGGCTCCTCAGTATCTGGTGGACCTCATGGCACCTCTTCTTGCTCGGATGACAGCTATCGAGGAGATGGTGATGACTCATATAGCACCACCGACACCGCCACCACCGCCACCAGTAGCTCAGCAGCAGGGGATACCGGCCGTTCCTGTTAGAGAGAGATCCCCAGAGGCCACGCCTACAGCTATCCCTCTAGCAGTACCAGACAGGGCCACGGAGCAGGAGACTTGGCTCTGTATGGTGGAGAGGTACCAGAAGATGAGGGCACCGGAGTTCCAGGGGTCACCAGACCCTCTTGCAGCCCATAAGTGGAAGGAGGATGTGAGCAACATTCTCAACATACTCGGTGTAGACTCAGTTCAGAAGCAGAGACTGGCATCCTACAGTCTGAAGGGAGATGCCGGGAGATGGTATCGACTCCAGTTTACTCTAGATCAGAGAATGACCCTCACATGGGAGGACTTTATCTACTTCTTCGATGGTCAGTATATTTCTTCTGCAGCTCGGACTGGGAAGGAGCTCGAGTTATCCCGGTTGACTCAGGGAGACATGACCGTGGCAGATTTTGAGAGCCGATTCATGGAGTTGCTACATTTCACTGGGATGTGGCAGACGGGAGAGAGTCAGGCTCAGATGTTCTTAGCTGGGCTTCGCCCTAGTCTCCGACGATACCTCATGTCGAGGAGATTTTATTCAGTTAGGGAGGTAGCTAAGGCTGCCACTTCTCAGGAGATTGAGACTTCCATGTTTCAGAAGGACAAGGAGGGGAAGGCTAAGACAGGACAGAGCAATGATAAGGGCAAGAACAAAAGAGGTTTTTCTGGTCATCAGCAGCAGCATCAGGGCCCTCATAAAAAGGGACCCCAGCAGGATCAGAGAGCGCATCAGCAGCGCAAGTTCTAGGGGTCTTGTTTTAACTGTCACAAGGTCGGGCACAAGGCATCGGAGTGCCGTAGCGCACCAGCAGGAGCCCAGCAGGGCAAGGGTTCGAACCAGCAGCAGCAGCAGCGCCAGCAGGGCAGAGGTCAGGGCCAGCAGAACAGGCTCGAGACACCGCCAGCAGCTCAGAGGACTGAGGGACAGATTCGAGCAGTTCAGGATATTTCTCAGGGACAGATTATCCCCTATTCTCCAGCACCATCAGCAGAGCAGTCTTCAGCCACGGGCAGGGTATATGCGGTGGTTCCTCATGATCATGGAGCTAGCGGAGCTGTTGTGGAGGGTACGTTCTTTGTGAACTCTCTTCCCGCCCGTATTCTTTTCGATTCGGGAGCTTCGCATTCATTCATCTCGCATGCATTTATGACTAGACTCCAGCTCGTAGCTCAGCCCCTAGACACCCCTCTATCCGTTTCCACCCCTTTAGGAGAGGTATCGCTTCTGGAGAGCGTTTGTAGGAGGTGTACCGTCAGTCTAGACGAGTCGGAGTTCATAGTGGATTTGATAGTGTTGCATATGTCCGAGTTTGATGTCATCCTTGGTATGGATTGGTTGTCTTCCTACCATATTAGTATTGACTGCTTTGCGAAGACAGTCAAGTTGCGGGCGTCCGATGGGTCCGAGATGATTGTAGCCACCTCTCAGGGCAACCGATTTGCGGAGTCATTTCTGGCATACATCGAGGAGGTGATGCGACGGGATGAGGGTGCTGAGTTATTGGAGACTAGAGTTGTCTCAGAGTATCTGGATGTCTTTCAGGACATACCTGGGTTACCTCCTGTGAGAGAGGTTGAGTTCTGTATCGAGTTGCAGCCAGGCACAGCCCCGATATCCCGCGCACCCTATCGTATGGCACCAGCTGAGATGAGAGAGCTGCAGACCCAGTTGGACGAGTTGCTAGCTCAGGGTTTTATTCGTCGGAGTCATTCTCCGTGGGGTGCGCCGGTCCTCTTCGTGAAGAAGAAGGACGGCAGCATGAGATTATGCATAGATTATAGAGAGTTGAACAAGGTCACGATCCGGAATAGGTACCCACTACCTAGGATTGATGACTTGTTTGACCAGCTGCAGGGAGCATAGTATTTCTTAAAGATTGATCTTCGTTCTGGCTATCATCAGTTGCGGGTTCGGGAGATGGATATTCCCAAGACCGCCTTTCTTACTCGATATGGATCCTTCGAGTTCTTGGTCATGCCATTTGGGTTGACCAATGCTCCTGCGGTATTCATGGATTTGATGAACCGGGTTTTCCGTCCCTTCTTAGATCAGTTTGTGATCGTCTTCATCGATGATATTCTCATTTACTCGAGATCGGAGGCAGAGCACGAGGAGCACCTACGGATAGCGTTAAGGACTCTCCAGGAGCATCAGTTGTATGCTAAGTTCAGCAAGTGCGAGTTTTGGTTTTCAGAAGTTAGATTTCTTGGGCATGTTATCAGTAGAGAGGGCATAGCAGTGGACCCAGCTAAGGTCACAGCAGTTCTTGACTGGGAGCCACCGAAGACGGTGTCAGAGATCCACAGCTTTTTGGGTTTGGCTGGATATTATAGGAAGTTCATTCAGGACTTCTTGAAGATTTCGACGCCGATTACACGCCTTACGAAGAAGGGTGTACAGTTCATATGGAGCAGGGAGTGTCAGGAGGCCTTTGATATTTTGAAGGCTAAGCTGACTACAGCGCCAGTTCTGACCATTCCGAGCAGCGACAGGACATTCGTTGTGTATACGGATGCGTCGTTGGCAGGCCTAGGAGGAGTATTGATGCAGACTCAGAGGGTAGTAGCCTATATCTCACGACAGTTAAGGGTGCATGAGCAAAACTACCCGACTCATGACTTAGAGTTAGCAACAGTGGTGTTTGCACTGAAGTCATGGAGGCACTACTTGTATGGAGTGCAGTTTGAGCTATTCACAGACCATCAGAGTCTGAAGTACCTCTTTTCTCAGAAGGAACTCAATCAGAGGCAGAGGAGATGGATTGAGTTTATCAAGGACTACGAGTTCGCGATTCAGTATCACCCAGGGAAGGCGAACGTCGTAGCAGATGCTTTGAGTAGGAAGCGCCGACATCGGGTTGCGGCATTGAGGTGTTTATCACACAGAGATCTTATCACTCTTAGCCAGTTTGACTTTAGACCCGAGATTGGAGGGACCAGCGCATTCTTGGGGGTTATGTCAGTGCAGCCATCTTGGAGTAGCAGGGTTGTCAGAGTACAGTTGGAGGACTCTTGGATTCAAACCCGTAAGGGGGAGATTTCCAAGGAGCCTAAGACTGATTGGACCATTGGAGAGGATGGAGGTCTACGGATGAAGGGTAGATTGGTTATGCCAGCTAGTGCAGAGCTGAAGAGGGAGTTGTTTGATGAGGCGCACCGTACTCGGTACACAGTACATCCAGGGACTACCAAGATGTACAAGGACCTGAAGAGGTGATTCTGGTGGAGTGGTATGCGGAGAGAGATTGCAGATTATGTAGCTAGATGTTTTACCTGTCAGCAGGTGAAGGCAGAGCACCAGAGACCAGCAGGGACCCTTCAGCCTTTGCCTATTCTGGAGTGGAAGTGGGCAGATATTTCCATGGATTTTATTGTGGGGTTGCCGAAGTCGAAGAAGGGGAATGATTCTGTGTGGGTGATAGTAGACCGATTGACGAAGTCAGCCCATTTCATTCCAGTGAGGACCACTTATACAGCTGAGACTTATGCGAGGATCTTCATTCGGGAGATAGTTCGACTTCACAGTGTACCATACATGATCGTGTCGGATCGAGGATCAGTGTTTACTTCACATTTTTGGAGGAGCTTCCAGGACTCATTCGGCAGCACACTATCTTATAGCAGTGTATTCCACCCCCAGACGGACGGTCAGACGGAGAGGGTGAATCAGGTGTTGGAAGACATGTTGCGGGCATGTGTTATTGACTTCCAAGGCAGTTAGGAGGATTATATTCCACTGGTAGAGTTCGCTTATAACAATAGTTATCAAGCGACGATCGGTATGGCCCCGTATGAGGCATTGTATGGGAGACCTTGTAGATCACCGATATGTTGGGCCGAGCCGGAGGACAGCTTGATGCTTGGGCCAGAGTTAGTGAGGCAGACTACTGAGAAGGTAGCCTTGATCAGAGAGCGGATCTTAGCCGCTCAGAGCCGGCAGAAGAGCTATGCAGATAAGAGACGAAGACCACTAGAGTTTCAGATTGGAGATTTGGTTATGCTTAAGGTGTCGCCTATGAAAGGCGTGCAGCGATTCGGGAGGCGAGGGAAGCTTGCACCGAGATATATTGGACCTTTCCAGATTCTAGAGCGCATTGGAGCCGTGTCTTACAGACTAGATCTCCCCGCATCTATGTCTAGTATACACAACGTGTTCCATATTTCTATGCTCAAGAAGCACTTGCATGATGAGGAGCATCAGCGAGTATTGGATGCACCGGAGATTGAGCTTCAGGATGATTTGACTACTATTGAGATTCCGGTTCGCATTCTTGCCAGAGAGGACAAGAGGCTTAGGAACAAGGTAATTCCCTTGGTAAAAGTTCAGTGGAACCGAGGAGGCATCGAGGAGATTTCTTGGGAGCGCGAGGAGGACATGCGTCGTGATTACCCACACTTGGTTGAGGAGGTAAATAAATTCTTGTTTTGATTTCATGTCTTTGGTTATGTGCATAACTTTGGTTATGTTTACACTTAACACTATGATGAGAGTACTTTCGCTTAATTTTTAATCTTTTGGAACACAAGGTATATGTATGGGGGGTTCCTTGTTTGGATTTTTCACCCGATGTACTAGTTCCACCAGATTAGGATTTGAGCGAGAATATTATCATTTGAGATCGTTAAGTGTAAATATCTCTATAAGGTTATATAAGAGTTCATATTGCAAGTTCGTATGATTTTCGAATTTCGAGGACGAAATTCTTTTAAGGGGGGAAGAATGTAAAACCCTGAAAATTTCTGTAGTATATATGTATATATATGTGTGAATTATTAATTGTAGATAATTCCCTTGTGATGAATAACCATATAAATATAAGATATATATGTTTATCAGTGTATGGGAACCCAACGGGTGTATGTAAGTGAGAGAAGTCGAGTTTTTTGGTGACCAGCAGGTAAAATGCCATCAGCAGGAGATTTTGTGCTGATCGGTCGACCGACGCGGTCGACCGGCGCGGTCGACCGACCAGCGATCAGAGAGTTTGCCAGGTTTCGGTTTCGGGTTTTTAGTTGTTGGGTTTTGGGTTTCGGGTCGAGTTGGGGAGTTGGTATTTATACCAACTCAACCCAGGAGAGAGCTCCTCAGCCCCAAACGTAAACCCTAGCCTCTCTCTTCTTCCTAAAAACCCTAGCTGGATTTTGGCGATCTGGGAGCAGCTCTTGGGGATTTTTCAGCGGGATTTGGGGTTTCCAGCGAAGGGGATCAATCTATTTCAGATCTAGGGTTTTCCTCAGCACCCAAGGCGAGTATCATCTCGCCCAATCCCTCACCCCCCTGTTTTATTTGATTTATTTCGATTTTTCATGAGTTTTGATGAGCCCAAAGAAGTATTTTTGTATAAAAACGAGTTCTTTATAATAGGGACTTCAAGAATCAATATCTCAGTTGTAAAAGTTCATTAATGGTTGTTTTATGAGGATCTGGATCTGAAAATTTTTCTAAACAAGAGTTAAAGCGTTTTTGCAAGCTATTAAAACGTTTTGGGTTTGTTCCTTATGGATTTTGAATATTAAAAGGATAGTTTTCAAACCTTAGTTTGGTTGTTTATCTTCAGCATGATGTTGGAATAATTTCAGCAACTGTTATCGCATTATATCAAATTAATTGTTCCAGGTTTAGCAGCAGACAGAACTCAGGTTCTGTCCGCTCGACGGTCGACCGACGCGGTCGACCGCTAAGCTCGAGTCATGGCTCCGGTCGACCGCGACATTGTTTCGGTCGACCGCGACATCCTTCCGATCAACCGCGACATATTTCGGTCGACCGCGAAGTCTGGTCGGTCGACCGAAATGCCCAGCGGGCGACCGCCAGATTTTGTATCAGGATTCGGTCGACCGGACCGGTCGACCTCTGTTGCAAAATTCCAGTTTTGGTGTATTTGAGTATTTTTACTCGTATTCGGGGGTTTGTTTGGATCATCTGACCTTGGTTATTAGCCCCACTATGTGGCCATGCATGATAGATGACCTGGGGTATGAAATTGGGTTACATATACTATTTTGGTCGTGAGATTGAGGAGTAGATTTCACTACATGAGTTACAACACTCTTTTATCATCTCCACGGTCCTCGTGTTGGACTATAAACCATAGAAGTCCTCGTGTTGGACTATAATCCCTCTCAGTCCTCGTGTTGGACTATAATCCCTCTTAGTCCTCGTGTTGGACAAATTGACATTTATTCCATGAGTTTGGATAATTACGATGGTTAGTACGTGTTTCGGACATGGTTCATAACCCAATATATGATGATTACGCTACATTTCACAACATGATGATTCTGTAGATTTGGTATGACACTTATGGAAGTTTTAACATAATATTCATGTAACTAACGTCGTGATATTCATATTGACTATGTTACAACACTGTAATTATATTCTAGTGATGAATGCATTTCTTCTCTATTATTGTTACTGTTCTAGAACCATGGGTTTGGTATTTAGGAGTTTACAAATTTGAGATATAAGGTATATACATGAGGGTTTCCTTGTTTGGATTATTTCGCTCGACGTACCTATTCTCGTGTTATAAACCCCTAAATACTGAAACCCTCTTTTGTAAGATCAATGATTTTAGATCTATTATATATTATCTGTATTTTCTTATACAACGAGCCTATTTCCCTTGGGGTTGGTTGTGATGTTACTCGCTAGCGCTTTGACGCTCGTTGTCCCTCCCCCTTTCAGGTCACGAGCCAGGAGCACGGAGTGTCGCAGGTTGATAGCGGATCACTTTAGTGTTCAGCTTTACATTTTAGCTATGTATTATGTATCTTGGGCTCCACTGTAGTTGATGATTAGACATTTGAGGACTATTTCATAGAAAGTTGTAAAGGCTGTGTGCCTTATTTCCTTTTCGTCAGATATTTGTATTTGAGACTTGTTTAGTACCCCAGTTTATTTATCCTGACATTGTTTATGTATTCCCATTGGTTGGATGATGAGATATCTATTTGATCATTTAGATTTCATCAGTTTTTTTCGAGTATTATCTTTTACTTGCTTTTGTACCTACACCTGTTATTGATTCTACTAGATAGATGTTAATTGTGATGGTAAAACATGTTATTACACGGTGTGGTGCATGGCAGGTTTGACATTCTTGGTTTCACCTTGGACTGCAGCCTTGTGTGAACCCAGGGGCGTCACAGTCGTCTTAGAGGATCCGTCGCCCGATGAACTTCAAGGAGAAGATTGGATTGATAACTCCATGATGGAAAGTGTTCCTATTGGCACTAATAACGGTGCTAATACACAGGGCGAGGACTTCTCATTCAAGAAAGGAGATCTTTATGAAAGTAATGAGAAATTGATCCATGCGCTTCGCTCGTATGCCATTGCAAAAAATGTCAAGTTCAGGCCAATAAAAAATAACACAACAAGCTACAATACGGTTTGTTTTTATCACAATGATGGTGAAGATCAAGATCTTGGTGGACACCACGACTGGAATGCGAATTGTCCGTGCATGGAAGCTTAATTCACATTCGGGTGTAAGAGTAGGTGGGCAATTCAAAATCACGGCATACAACGGACTTCACACATGTAGCAATCCTCGACTGGAAATGAATAACAAGCATGCGTCCTCTTCTTTTATAGTTTTGTTGTTGATACTTATTAATATTTTATTTTATTTCAGTTCAAGTGGAGACCCTATACATCGTCGGAGCTCGATATGCATTCTCTTGCACCCATCTGCCGAGATACTCCCGACTTATGGAGAGCCAAAGTTCCATTGATTTGTTAGGAGATCGTGGAGATGCATGTCCCTGATCGTGTGCTACGTCAGTTTACGCTCTCTCATCATGTGCCAGATCCTGTCGAGCAGATCTATCGGCGACGGTGACCTACTTCACACCGTACCGACTGGGCCGTAGTCCGTGCGGCCTACATAGACAGATGGGCTCACAGGTGGGATTTCATCCAGGATATGAGGCCCACAGCTATTGACTATACCACGTATATGCGCTGGTATTGGGATATCACACGTAGATGGATCACGCGTGACCCACAGCCATCAGCTGGACACATGCCACGACCACCGACAGACAGTTACATCCATAGTGTAATGAACGAGAGAGATTACGTAAGTTTCTAAGTTAAATTATAACAAGTTTTTATTGAGTTGGTACTTAATAAATTATTTATCTCACAGGTCCGTGCTTTTGATAGCATTGAGGCTGATATTGATGCCACCGTGCCTGAGATTCAGGATTCGGCGGCGTTAGGACTCCTCAGTAGGATTAAGAAGACCATAGCGTAGGTGTTTCATAAGACTCACGTCGACGAGTTCGCAGGCCGTGAGGACAAGTCTCGATCATTTGGGCAGGCGTACACTCGGTGTTGACGTCCACGTGACGATGATGCCGGCACTTCGCATGCCGATGGAGCCAGCACTTTGCATGCTGATGGAGCCGGCACTTCTCAGCCTGATACACAGCCGGATACTCAGGTAGTCGAGGCTCATTAGCAGGAACGCGGGGGGCGGGGAAGAGCGATGGGGAGGGAGAAGAGAGGGAGAGGAAGGAGAGGAGCTATATTGGGTTGTATTTGAACTTATTTTGTTAAATTTGTAACTTGTATGAATTTTCAAATATTATACTTACGTGGATAAATTATTGTTCATTTATGTATTCTTCTTGAGTATTGTTTGCTTCGTGTGTGTTTAAATCATATATATATATATTGTAGTAAATGTTGTTAATAGGTAAATAGTTATATATATGAGTTAAAACAGGTAGATGTATACAAAACATGCACAACATGCTGTGCATGTTTTGTAAAACCTGCAGCTTCACGAGAGTTCAACTCCTGTGAAGCTGCAGTCTAAATTTCCCAGAGAGCGATTCTCTGGGAAATTTGGCCTGTAACTCCATGGGAGTTGAACTTCCGTGGAGTTTTTATTCCTCTAACAAACTTCACGGGAGTTGAACTCCCGTGAAGTCTGTTTCTTGAGTAAATCTTCACGGGAGTTCAACTCCCGTGAAATTTATTCAACAAATTAAACTTCACGAGAGTTTAACTCCCGTAAAGTTTAAAATTATGGTAAACTTTATGTGAGTTGAACTCCCGTGAAGTCTCGTAAATCTTTTTTCAGAAACCGACCTGGTTTCAGCGTCAGGGCTGAAACCAGGTTGGTTTCTGTAAATAAGTACAAAATAGGTTAGTTTTTGCAATTAAATGTCCAAAAGGGTTTATTTTGAAAATTTGTCCATTTAAATTATAAAAAATACTCTCAAAACTTACGAACGACATAGATAAATTTTAGGAATTACCATCAGATTTGAACATAGATCCCACTTTCCCCACCGTAAGAAGCTCTTTGTCATATCAATTAAGCCTCATGGATGATAGAGAAAGATAATATTATATGAGTTATTGTCAAAAAAAAAACAATAATGAAAAGGTAAATAAATAATAAGTAGCCAACGTACTATAATATATGAATTATTATCAAAAAACAAAAAAAACTTTTAAAATTTCTACAAAACACCCTCAATAGTTCAAAATTATACAAAACATCCTGACTTTTTAAAACTTAAAACAACAAACATAAAATCTAAAAATTAGTAGTAGCCCCCAAAAATTTAAAATTTGTAATTAACACCCTCAAAGTTTCAAAAAATTTAGAAATACCCTCAAAGTTAAAATTATAAAAAAACCATGAAATTTGAAAAATATATTGATAGATTAAAATTTAATATCACTGTCTAAATAAAAGTAATTACATATAATTTTACTCAAAAGTTGGAGTATCAAAAATATAGAGGTAGAATTAATTAATAGAAGAGTAAATCTCTTAAAACTAATAAAAGAGTATAATATAATAACTTAACGTTAATTGATTATATTTTATAAACATTATTCTCTGATGTTAGTAAGATTCACAGGGTAAAAAAATATTATTTTATGTTAATAATATTCATAGGGTAAAAAATATAATTAGTTATGTATGGAGAAACTATTAAAAAGTTTACAGACATCCTTCAAAAGGATCTAGTTGTTTTCATTTTAAATTGAAAAGTGAAGGAAATTAACGCCAAATTCAATTAGTTATTTAGAATTTTGACTCGAATTAAATGTTAAAGTGTTATTCAATTAGAACAGGTACAAAAGTAAAACTAGGATAGTTGTAAAAAATCATCCCACTTTTAATCCATGTTATATAGAAAAAGTCAATTCTAGTTTTTGAATTTATCGTACTTTTAAGAGTAGAACTAGACTAGAACAATTTTGTTCTCTTATATATTACAAAGCTATGCTTATTTATAATTGCTAGATACATGCTTATTTTTCAGTAACTGCTAATCTTTAATTTGAATCTGGATGACACAAGTTATATTTGACATGAACTATTGAACTAGTTAGATAATATATGTGGTTTTAATTGTAATAGTATTGAAATTGTTGAATAATGGAATGACCTTTTTCATTGATATTAGGAGATATTTATAGGATTACAAGAGAATCAATTAGTTACATGATGCGACATAATTATGTACCAAAATTGCAAGTGCACAATTGATCAAGTTATAGTATAAAAAGTTATCGATCCCACAAGGAAGGTGATTTTAAGAGATTATTAGAATAGGTTCTTATGTTGTGTGTGTGGCAAAATAGGATTAAAGAATAAATATGATTATGATGAGTGATTGTTGTGAATATATGCAAAAGACAATAAATTAAATTTTAGAGAAAAGAAATAAGAATCAAAGAATAAATGAAATCATACGGGAAGAAAGAAGAATGAATAAAATCAAGAAGTAAAATCAAGAATAAAAAGAAAATTTAAGAAAGTCAAGATGGATGATACAATTAAGGTATGAGAAATCTAGAATTTAATCCACTAGCTAATCTTAATTACAAAATACGAACTATTCTCTTTTTATCATATTTCAACTTAGATTTATTAAGCATAGACTATCAAACCATTTAAGGAAAGTATAACCTATCAAATTATCATCTAAGTCAAAATTACTATTCATGATAAGAACAACAACAAGATAGTAATCCTAGAATTTATAAACATAACCTATCAAACCATTTAAGATAAGCATAGATTATCAAATTCATCTTCTACCAATTAGTTCTCTAGTTGATTATCCTAAACATGAATATTTTAAATGTAAGAGAATAATTTGCATAATATAAAGGAAATTAGACTAGCATCATATAATTCTAAGATTCCTACAAGAATTAATTTCACATCTTAAGAAATAAAAGCAAGAAAAAAAATAAATAAATACAAAAAGAAAAAGAAAAGAAAAATCTAAACTATGAACAAGAAATAAATCTAACTACAAAGAATTAAAATCTAAACTACAAAATAAATTGCAAAAATTAAATACAAGAAAATAAATCTACTCTACAAAATAAAATGCAAAAAAAAATAAAAAGACAAAAAAATAAATCTACACTACAAGCATGAATGTAAATCTAACTAATAAGCAATAATAAGAAATTACTAAAAAGAAATAAAAGAGAAAAATAAAATAAAAGCAAACCTTCAAATTTTTCTTCATCTCCATCATCATCATCCAACAAAGAGAAGAAGATTTGAAGTGGAGAAATTTTTTTATTATTAATTACAACAAAAGTTATAAATTTTTTGGAAGGCCTTCTCAATTAAGAGTAGCCCTCCTCTCCAAATAGAGTTATAAAATTTTTCACACCTCTAACACCTCACTCTCCACTCCTATTTATAGTAATCATCAATGAATGTGATCAATTAGATTTATCTTGAGCCCCAAGCAAAGCAATCTCAACCTTTAAATTTTCTAGTGAAGAAATGTGTTGGATTTGTCATGGACTCCATTTTTGAGTGTTTGCTTTTTATTTTTTTTTTCTTTGGCCCAACGTAGGAGGCCCAAATACACTCACATATGATTTTTAAAAAATGAAAACCCTTATATCTGCAGCAGGTCCGGTCAATGGAGAGCTCCCTTGGCATTTTGTTGAAATTTGGCTTTTTGGGCTTGATCTTCATGGGCTTCTTGACAATTTCTTTGTTTGGTCATTTGCTTGTGTTTTTCTTTAATTCGTGGGCTTGGGCTTTTGGTTTGGTTTTTATTTGTGGCTTCTTGAATTTCTATTGGGCTTCTTGATTTCTCTTTTTGCTTCATTTCTTCATTTACTCAAAGGCCTTTGTTGAGAGATGTGATTTTGGGATTTATTCTTCATTAACCTGCATTTAAAGATAAAAACAGTTATTAGTGGCATATTTATTCATATAAAATAGATAATGAGGGTGTAAAATTGTAATAAAATATGATTATCATTACATTAAATCTAAAACTACCTAATTAGTTACATAATTGTTGGAACTAAAAGGGGTAAGTGAGCTGTCGTGATATTAACAGAATATCATACAATAGGAAAGAATCACAAGGCGGTGTCGACTGACACCGCAGGACGTGTCGACTAAGACCGCCTTTCGTGTCAACTCAAAGGGTGTCGTCTCGTCAAAACTCGTCTCGTCTCGTCTGGTTTGGTGTCGTCAGAGCGTGTCGACTGACACCATAGGACGTGTCGACTAAGACCGCCTTTAGTGTCGACACAAGGGGTGTCGTCTCGTCTAGACTCGTCTCGTTTGGTCTTGTCAGAGCGTGTCAACTGACACCGTAGGGCATGTAAATTAAGATCGCCTTTCGTGTCGACACAAGGGGTGTCGTCTCGTCTGGACTCGTCTCGTCTTGTGTCGTCTGGTCTCGTCTCGTCTCGTCTGGTTGCAATTCCTTAATATGCCCCCGCAAGTTGGAGCTTCTTGAGGAGATACCAATCTTGATCAGCAAGTTATGAAAATGCGTGCGGGTAGTGGTTTGGTAGGTGCATTAGCTAGTTGGTCCGTGGAAGAGACATGAGTGACTCTTAAGATGCCTTCTTGGACTTGTTGTCAAATGAAGTGAAAGTCAAGAGCAACATGCTTCATTCGAGAATGGAAGACCAGATTGAAGTAGAGATTTGTTGCGCCCACTTTATCACAGTAGATTATTGACTGTTGTGATGATGTGAGCCCAAGTTCGCCGAGAAGAGATGTGATCCATCTCAACTCGGTAGCCGTCGAAGCGACCGACCGGTACTCAGCTTCCGTCGAGGAGCGAGCCACTGTTCGTTATTTCTTCGAACTCTAGGATATCAGGTTTTGACCAAGGTATACAATGTAGGCGCTGGTGAATGTGAAGTCATCTTTGTTACCTGCCCAATTAGCATATGAGTAGGCGTGGAGAGCGAGGGGTGATTGACGATGTAACATGATGTTGTAATCAATTATGCTACACAGATATCTGAGAAGTCATTTGGTGGCGTTCCAATGGTCTGTAGTCGAACGATTCATGTATTGTAAAAGTTTGTTGACTACATAGGAAATATCCAGACGAGTGAGGGAGAGATACTAAAGACTCCTAACTATAGCTCGGAACTCGGTTGGGTTAGTAAGGGTTGTACCCGACTGAAGTGTAAGGACGGGCGAGATGGCAAGTGAGTTATGACAGTGTGAACACCAGTCATCTTTGTTCATATAAATACAGTTAAATGGATATTTATTTTGATAAATACAGTTAAATGGTATGTGAGTAGTATACAATGTGTTTTGAGTATAAACAAGTTCATTCATGAGAAAGAAAAGAGTCGAAACATGCACAATGACCAAAGATGTGTAACTAAAAAATTTTAGTCCGCTCGACCGCCGCGGTCGACCATAGTCCGGTTGACCGTTACGGCCGACCGTGAAACCTGCAGAAGTCAGATTCCTATTTTGAGTTGGTTTTGGTTTTCTAAAAGCCCATATTCGTTTTTCCTGGTTTATATATCAAACTTTTACGAATTTTCTTAGTTTTCTAAGAACCCTAACAGTCACCAAACCCCCCACAAACCCTAATTTGATTCTTGGAGAATATTGGAGGCTTTCAAGTAGATTTTTTGGGTGATTTTGGCTTTTGGATTGGAGATCTGCTTTGGCTTGGCATCCTAAAATGTTTTTCTACAAGTTTCAGGCGAGTTCATCTCTGCCAATCCTCCTCTTAGTTTTAAAAATATTTTTTGAAGAATTTTTAGCATGTTTCATAGAGCCAAATTGACTAGTTAATGAATAAAAGTCAATTCTTTTGTATTATATGTATAAAGACTAGGTCTTTCTATGTTAAAAAGTTTGAGAACGAATTTACAGAAGTATGTAAGATCTGAAAATGATTTAAAACGTGGTTTAATCTGAAGAAAGATGATTTGTTCTTCGTTTTAAGTTTTTATGCATGACTTAGGGTTTTGAATATAAATTTTATGCAAATAATCATGCTATATATGTTGAGTTTATTTCCAGAAGATTTTATCTATTGTAGGCATGCTCTCATGCAAGTTTTATGTTATTTTAATCATGTTTGAATCACATGAACACGGTGTGAATACGACACTCATAACCAAATTGAGAATCTGGAATATCAGCCCACGGTCGACCGTGCCATAGTGGTGGTCGACCGCGTACAGGACAGAGGCCTGAGTAGGCTCTGGAACCCATCGCGGTCGACCACCGTTCTTGTGCGGTCGACCGCCACACAGTCTGTGGCCCTGTGCATGTTTTTGTTCGACTGTTGAGTTTTCGAGCTAGTCTCTCGACCTTGTACTATTATGATAAAATGTTTATGAGCTGTTTAACATCTAAAATATCAGTAAACACTAGATATGGACACATACACTAAGATATGTACACGTATGTTTAAAATATGAGGTGTTAACATGATAAATAAGAAAAATACACAAATATTATGTTTCCGTAATAGGGAGATGAAACCTATTTCCGCTGGGCGATTGAGTAAGAGTATTATAAAAGTATCGTCATATTATGTTTCTAGAATAGGGAGATGAAACCTATTTTCGTAGGGCGATTGAGTAAGAGTATTACAAAAGTATCGCCATATTATGTTTCCGGGATAAGGAGATAAAACATATTGCCACAGAGCAATTGAGTAAGAATATTACAAGAGTATCGCTAATGTATAAGAGATGCACATTTGTAAGTAGTATAAATTATAAATTGGTTTCCATTTTTTGAATACCCGCGAGTAGGGTGTTTTCTCTGAGACCGTGACTTACACAACATGGTTTTTGATTGGCTTTTATTTGGATGAGTTCCTTTTATGTTAGATCCATCTACCCGAGTGTAGATCAGGATGAGATATTTGTTCTACATGTTTGAGGTTTGGAGTGTTTTCCTTTTGGTTTATTACTTTCATTCATAGGGTTTGGAGTTAGTATTTAGGGAGTCACAATTTGAGACATGGTATATACATGAGAGTTTCCTTATTTGGATTATTTCGCTCGACGTACTAACTCTTGTGTTGTGATTTCCTAAATATTAACTTCTAGTTAGAATTTTATGAATGATTTCATATGTATATGTACTAACTCTATTTTCTATATACTCCTACCCCTTCCCTTGGGGAGAGGTGGAGATGATCTCGCTATAGCGTTTTGACGCTTGTTGTTTTCCCCCTTTCAGGTAGCGAGTCCAGCGCACGGAGAGTCGCAGGTTAATGAGATTTCTGCATAGATCTCACCTAGCTATTTATTATGTAGTAGTTAGTCAGAACTTCACAGTTAGTTGATTATGTTCAGACTCTAGACTTGTAATTCATTTTGTAGAGGCTGAGAGCCATAGTAATACTTTATTTGACTCTTTATATTTGAGGTTTATTTCAGACTCAGAGATACTTCTATTCTATATTTGTTGGGCTCATTGATGACTATTCTCTTATTTGCTTCTGTTGTTCTATTTCTTTTATTTGCTTGTCGATACATTCACCTATTTATTGTTTCCACTAGAGAGATAGTTACTGTGCTGGTGAAACATATCGTATCATGGTGTTTGGTGCTAAGCAGGTTTGACAATCCGGGTTTTGCCTTAGACTGCAACCTCGTATGAAACCTGGGGCATCACAGTTCGAGCCAGCAAGTCGGCAATGTATCTTCGCTGTGAGAGGAAGACCTTAAGGGTAAGAAACAACTTCAACTCAAAGGAAATATTCAAGTGGTCTGAGGTATTTGAGTGAGAAGCGACGTGCGAGCACCGAGATGAAGTGCCGAACTGATGCTGCATTTGTTACCTGTGATGATGATGTCGTCAACGTAGACAAGTAACATGATTGTTATACCATTGTCATTGAGAATGAACAAGGAGGTGTTGGCAACTGAGTTCGAGAAGCGAGATGCAAGATGCAAGAATGAACTGTCGAAGCTCATTGTACCAGGCTCGAGGGGCTTGTTTGAGACCGTAGATCGCCTTCCGTAATCTACAGATATGATGTGGGTTGTCGGTATCAACAAAACCTTGAGGTTGAGGCATGAAGATATCTTTAGTGATGGTGCCTTGTAGAAATGCATTGTTGACATCAAGTTGAAGAAGATCCCAACCTTTGCTGACGGCAAGCGAGAGGACGAGATGAATGTGGTCCGCTTTACAACCGGACTAAACATCTCCTGATAGTTCACTCCTGGTCTTTGGTGAAACCCCTTTGTCACTAAGCGAGCTTTGTACATGTCTATAGAGCCATCAGGTAAGCGCTTAAGTCAGAAAATCCATTTACAACCCATAATATTTTGCACACCATTGGGAGGTATCAATCCCCAGGCACCATTATGAACCAATGCATCAAACTCCTCAGACATTGCCTGTCGACATCTGCTATCTTTAATAGTCTGAGTTACACATGTGGGTTCAATATCTATGGCGAGTTGAGCAGAGAGGCTAAGTTTGTTGATAGATTTGTGAATGTTGTTTTTGGGAACGGGTGATGATACGCGAGGTGCGGGTCGAAGGTGGTGGTAATGGGTTGTCTGAGACTTAGACAGGTGGGGGTAATGCCAAGGGAATGGCTGGCATGTTGTTAAGTGTTGGTTCAGGTATTAGGGTAGGTAGTTGTGGAGGTAAGGTGTTTGTGGGGGTAGACGAGGTAGGAGGTGGGTTGGGAAGAGGGAGAGGGAGGGCGAGAGGCAATGTTTGGTGTTCTACCATATCCGTTTGTGTGTTGGAGTCGACAGACAGGGAGTCGCTCGAACAAGCTTCGGATGATGTGTATGAAGCCGGGAGAATAACATGATGTGAGATCCAGATGTCGTATGTCGACTCATCGGGGCGAGCGAGATGCGGATTGAGTTTAGACATGGGAAACTCAGACTTAACAAATCGAACATGACACGAGATGAAAGTCTTGTGAGTTTGTGGATCAAGACTTATATAAGCACTCTGTGTAAGAGAGTAGCCAAGGAAGACACAAGAGTGACTGACAAGTTTGTAAGGCAAGTATGGACGAAGGTAAGGATAACATAGGCAGCCAAAAGCTTAAAGTTTGGAGTAGTTTGGTGGGGACTTAAAAAGTTTTTGAAAGGGAGATTTCATATGAAGAGTGGGTGTAGGGAGACGATTTATGAGGTAGACTGCAGTGGGGAAGGCATATGACCAGAAGGAGAGTGGTAAGATAGCTTTAGAGAGAAGGGAAAGACCTATTTCAACAATATGACGGTGTATTCGTTTCAAAAAACAATTATGTTCTGCACTGTGAGCTGGAGAGGTGAGATATAAGATGCCATTTGTGGATAGATATGTCGCTAGTCCAGTGGATTTGGTGAGACCTATGTATTACCCCCGTTATCTGAATAGGAGGTTTCTATTTTCTTTTTGAAGTAATTTTCAGTAAGGGATTTGAAACGAGAAAAAATAGTAGCGACATCAGATTTACGTTTGAGAGGGTAAAGCAATATGTAGTGAGTGAAGTGATCTATGAAAATGACATAGTATTTGTAACCATTGACAGAATAAATAGGCGAAGTCCACACATCAGAATAAATAGTTTGCAGAGGAGAAGTAGACACAATTGATGATTGAGAGAAAGGTAGTTTATGACTTTTATTGCAAAGACAGACATTTACAATGAGATTACTTTGAATTAAATGAATCTAAAGCTAGACCAAATTAGAGATGATATGACATTGGATTGACTCGGATGGGTGACCAAGACGATGATGCAGTCACTAGAAGACACTTTGACACTGGGCCGAAGGACGAGGTGCGTATTATGAGGTCGGCCATTCATACACACAATCTTTGGGTTGCCCCTGACAGTAGATCTTTCACACGAAAGAAAGACGGTAAGAACTTAATAGACGTATTATTTGATTTGCAAAATTGAGATACAGAAATAAGATTTCTTTTCATGTTAGGACAAATAAAATATCATGTAATTTTAAATGTATAGGAGCATCCTTTAAGAGAAGAGGAGCCAATTTTAGAAATGTGTAACTCAGTACCATTACCGATAATAATGTCGTAAGACCCATCGTATGGAGCATGAAGGGAGAGGTTTCCGAGATCGGTTGTGACATGGTGGGATGCCCCACTGTCGAGAAGCCATGTTGGGGTTTCGACATCTGATGTTGTGGCAACATGCGCATTTGATTGCCACTAAGATCCAGTGTGCGAGGTACGAGGGATGCCTTACGAAGAGGTAGGTACTAACTAAAAGAGAGGACACTGAACGATGGTGTGGCCTTGTTATCGGCATCCTTAACACTTGTCGAGATATGACATCTGCTGGCGAGATGCGGCTTGCGAAAACTGAGACGGTTGTCGTCTTAGAGCGGGGTGTGAACATTGCGCCTTGTTGGACGAGGAGTGGTTTGAACTATTTGTAACACCCCTGGTTTCAACAAGGTTGTAGTCCGAGGTGAAACCAAGAATATCAAAGCTGCCATGCACTACACCGTGCAAAAACATGTTTCACCATCACAATAAGTATCTATCTAGTGGAATCAATAACGGGTGTAGATACAAACAAACAAAAGAAAATGTACGACAGAAATATTAAATAACAGATATTCTGAAAGAAATAACCACCACTGATATAAATCAAAAGAATCTCAGAAAAAGGAATGATATCTGAACTGAGTACAACCGTCTCGACATAGAACAAAGGACATGACAATAAGGCACCTTGCCTTTATAAAACTAGAAATAACATCTCAATGTTCATAAACCAAGTCGTCGTGGAGTCCTAAACATAATCTGCTAATAAAATATCTATAAGTAGTAACTAGAGCAAATCCATCAAGTTACGGCTCTCCGCGCACCTAGCTCGTTACCTAAAAGTGGGGAAACAATAAGCGTCAAAGCGCTATAGCGAGTAACATCTCAACCAACCCCAAGGGAAGGGCTAGTTGGATAGAAAATACTGATAATACATATATATAGTCAGAACATCAAATCTAAAATAAAAATGGTAGTTTGATATTTAGGAATTTACAACATGTGCGTGGAAGTCTCAACCATCCCATAAGTTCATATTGTAAATAGCTAACTATCAAATCCAACTATAACTTGGAGCAAAATCTCCATTTCGAACTATCTCAAAAATATCCTATCAGATATCAGAATACTTGTTCAACTCTTGAACTTCCTCTACCATATGTTAGATAAGATCACTGAATGTCCAACACATGGACTGCATGTAACCAATGTCCAACACATGGACTGAAATATGATAAAGCCTAACACATGGACTACACATGAGGTAGGTCTAACACATGGACTATAAATAACGTAGGTCCAACACATGGGCCACAAAGCTACATGTCCAACACATGAACTAAAATAAGCAAATGTCCCACACATGGACTATATGATCGAGGTCCAACACATGAGACATAATAGATAGGCGTCTAATACATGGACTACAATAGATTTCAAATTAAAAACATCTATATACTATTCACTCTCATGTCTCGGTGAAATAAACAAAGCCTCCTGTCTGTAGTCAACTCATGATCATAATTCTCTGTGCTTAACAATCCCAAATAATCTAGAAATCTAGCCAGCCACACGAAGTATGCACAAAACAAAACAGGGCAGAAAACTGACTCGCGGTCTACCGCTGTGCCCAGCGCGGTCAACCGCACCAAGAACAGAAACTCATTGTGTTTCTGTGCTCCCCAACGGTCGACCGCCGCGCCATGACCGCGATCGATGGTCAATCGCCGCGCCACCCGCGGTCAATCGCGAAGCAGAAAAATCCTATTTCAGGTTTTTGTTCTAACTGATATCGATCTCGATCTTCGTGTGATGTTTATATGTACTAGCAACCCTATGCATGTGATTTAATATATCTGAAACATGGTATAAACAGTCTAATCACTATAGACAAAAAGAAACAATTTAAACATGCATATATATGACGAAACCTTCGAAAACAATTGTTTTTCTTTCAAAATTCTTGTTATACTAAACACCAGTTCAAAATCTGCACTTAGGAAAACGTGGGTGATCTTTATTAATATGAAAACATGTTCTTTTTTGCAATATACAATATAAAGATCAACTTTTATACTCAAACTAGCATGTTAGGCTCAACAAAAACCCATGAAAAATATCATTTAAAAGCATTTAAAACTAGGTGCAGGGTTGGGCGAGATGAAACTCGCCTGAGGGGTGATGAACAACTGTGGGTAAGATTGTGAGGGGGTTCTCCTTTGCTGAACACCGCTGGATCTCGCTCGAACTCCTCGAAATCCTCCAAGAATCGCCCAAAGAACAAGCTAGGGTTTGCAAGAGGATAGGGGGAGGCTGCTAGGGTTTTCTATGATGAAGAGGAGGCTCTCCCGAATTATTTAATATATATATAAGCCCTCAAACCCGACCCAAAACCCAAAACCACCCGGACTAGGAAAACAGTCTGGCCGCTGTGCGGTCGACCGCCTCGCTATGCGCGGTCGACCGCACAGCAGAAATCTGTTGTGCATGAACCTATCGTGTGCTGGTCTTTTCCACTTGATTTCTCTCACATAATCATACTTATTTGATCCCAAAACACTTGTTATCATACTCCTCTATGATATAAACATATATTTCACAATAAAAACTCATTTATTTAATTATATGGGGTTCTACACTATTATACCTGGTCAACGCAGCGTTGGCCGTAGCGGGGTGTGGGGTTAAGATGGATTACGACTGTTGAAGTGCGAGTTCCCTGTTGATGAGTTTCTCATGAAGCTCGTCAAACAAGATAGGGTTGTCCCTACCTTCCACTATATCAGCGATTTGGCGATAGCCATCATCGAGAGCTTCTAAGATTTTCTCAATGATGTCCTCATGGTCCATTGGTTTGCCGAGTGCAGCGAGGCGATCAGTTCGGCACTCGAAATATTGCATATAATCTGAAACGGATTGTGATCCCTTCGTAGCTCGCTTGATCTGGTCCTTGATTTACTTGATGTGACCACGTGTCAGGTGAGCATAGGTGTTGGCGAGAGTCTGCCATGCTTCGTGGGAGGTGGTCGCCTGTTGGATGAGAGGGATGAGAGAGGGGGAAATGGAACCGACAAGGGTACCAAACATTAGTTTGTCTTGTCGAGTCCAATGTAGAAAATCTGGGTTAGGAGCTTCAACGTTGTTAGTGGTGATGGTGCGAGGAGGACATGGATGAGATCCATCTATGTATTTGTAAAGGTCATAGCCGATGAGAGTGGCCTCAATCTAGAGTTTCCAAGCAATATAATTTGTGGAGGTCAATTTATGGATGGATTGATGGGAAGTGTTGATGAGTTGAAGGTTTTGGGTTGGATTTTCTGGGTTGGGGATGATAGTGATCTGAGAATCAGTTGTCATAGTAAAGATTGCGGCTAGGGTTTGCAAAGGAGTGGTGGGAGGAGGTCTACAACGAGAGGTCTAGAACGGCTCTGGTACTATGTAATAGTATTGAAATTGTTGAATAATGGCATGACCTTTTTCATTGATATTAGGAGATATTTATAGGATTACAAGAGAATCAATTAGTTATATAAAATCTAAAACTACCTATTTAGTTACATAATTGTTAGAACTAAAAGGGGTAAGTGAGTTGTCGAGATATTAACAGAATATCATACAATAGGAAAGAATCACAGGGCGGTGTCGACTGACACCGCAGGACGTGTCGACTAAGACCGCCTTTCGTGTCGACTCAAAAGGGTATCGTCTCATCTGGAATCGTCTCATCTCATCTAAATTCATCTCATCTCATCTCGTCTCATCTGGTTCGGTGTCGTCAGAGTGTGTCGACTGACACCATAGGACGTGTCGACTAAGACCGTTTTTCGTGTCGACACAAGGGGTGTCGTCTCGTCTAGACTTGTCTCGTTTGGTCTCGTTAGAGCGTGTCGACTGACACTGTAGGGCATGTACACTAAGACCGCCTTTCGTGTCAATACAAGGGGTGTTGTCTTGTCTGGACTCGTCTCGTCTCGTGTCATCTCGTCTCGTCTCGTCTGGTTGCAATTCCTTAATATTAATATGATTGCATGATGCCATGGTTTCTTAATTTTCTCCATTAGATAATGCACTTCTTACAATCTCGTACTATATCATTAAGATTTGAACTGTCCTTTGCTTTTCTTTTTTACAAATAAGAAATATATAAATTAAGATATTATATCATCAAAATAGATAAATCATAACCTTTTGATTCTATCAATTTCCCATGTCATCTTACCAAGTTTATCCCACCTCCAAAAATTATCCTTTATTATTCTACTAAAATATCCCACTTTCATAAATTATCCTGCTTTAATAATTATCATAATCTAGACTACTTATAAAAGAGAAAACAAGTGTCAAAACTTTTGAATGCCTATTTTACCCCCTTTGAATCATTATAATTTCCCATTTTTTTAAAATCAATTTACTAATTAGTTATTAATATAAATAATAATAATAATTAAAGAAGATCAATAAATACCCTTACTTATTGCCCTCCATCTTAATCCATGTTTTCCATTAAATTATCACCTCCCCCAATTTATAACTTCAGCCAAATCAATTCTCTACCCCCTCTCTCTCTCTCTCCTCTCTCTCTCTCTCTCTCTCTCTCTCATAATCCAATAATTACCAGTAATTGTAGTGGCTAGTTAACTCCCCACGTCTCCCACTACCAATTTAATAGAAATATTAAATTATCAATACATTTTAATTGTATAATTTACTTGTTGACTGAATTTTGATGGAGAAGAGAAAGTGAATTTCTTCATTATAAGTATCAATTTTTAATCTTTTCTTTTTGTTTTTTATGTATATGTATATTGGACGTAACCGTTACAATTAATTTTGATTGTAGGTAGTAATTTTCTAATTGCTTCCCTTCTTTTTAATGCAGTGCTTGGAAGTGGAAGTTGAGTTTGGTGGGAGATTCCATCTATCAAGGTAACTTTTCATTATATTGTTAAAAAAGGGATAATTTTTTATTATATTTCATTGATTTCCTTTTTAGACTCTTATTTTAGTCAAAATTCGCTTGATTTTACTAGAAAGAACAACTTTATGATATCATTTGCAATTTTTAAGGGTTTAGCTAAAAGTCGTAAATACTACACCAAAAAACTCGTGTTCTAGATGTTAAGTAGTATTTTTATTGTTTTTCTTTTTTGAAGTAACTTCTGCACATGTGTGATTGACTATTACTTTTTGAAGGTTTAGTGTCTATATTTTATAATCTAGACCCTGGGAATCACATTCTTCACATAGATCTATACATTTCCAAATTCCATGATGTCTAAACCTCTTCAAATTTTATCCCACATAGGAAAATTAGCTTTTAGCAGTCATGAAATTTTATCAAAGAATGTGCATCGATCACTACTTCAATGATTCAAGTGGGTACGCTTCGTAAGTAATACATCTGATAAGTGTTAATTATCAACTAATAGTCTGCATTTCCTTTACAAGTTTGATGTATAGGCTACTTAGTTATAATATTAAAGCGCATCTTAGCAGGCGGTGCTTATTAGTAGTGAATGTGTAAATTGACAAAGGGGAGATTGTAGGTCAAATATAATGAAGCACAGTAGGCACGCCTTTCACAAAAGGATCAATCTTACAAGTTAAATCCAAATGGAGCCAAATAATATAACTTTAAGGGATGTGAACTGTCAAATCTTTACTTTCTTTGCGTCTTCTGACTTGCTAGATGAATTTATTTATGAAATTACTATATTAAGCGTGAATGCTCATTGATAGATGATGATTTACTTTAGTTGTTGCACTTAAATTTTTTAGATGCCAAAAAATTTCTTATGTGTTGTTTTTACATATTTATACATGAATATGCAATTAAGTATATGATATAATAGATTTTATTGATCCTAAGTAAGTGTTTCAATGTCTGAATTAATACCAAGATTCTTCTCACCATCTATACCCGAAATGTCTACTCAAAAAGAAGTAGAATTTTTAGTTTAATTTCAATCTGCATCCTTTATGCTTAAAAATTTATGTTGTTTTGTTGATCCCATGATTTGTTAAGAGCTTGAAGGCTTTGTTTTGTATTATTTGTAATAGAAGTGATGTAGTATAGTATGAGTAGTGATTTTGACTAAAATTGACTATGGTTTAGGCCATGGATAGGGATTTGACTATATTTAAAGGAAAGAACTTTCTAAGAGGGAGAATGTAGATCAATATGTGACGAGTAATAAACTCAAAAGTTATAGGCAATTTTCTTGAAAAGGATCGTTGAGCGTTCGGTCAATCCCTAAAGAACCCTACAATTGCAATTATCCTTTATTTAATATATATGTTGTAGCCTTGAATTTTATGGCCGTTGGCTAATCTTGTACATAATGTAAATTAAGCGTCAGGTAAACTTCTCAATTCAACTAGCAGAAAAATCCAAGTAAATTGAGATAAACTTGATACATTTTTTTATGAGGGTAACAACATATCTTGCATTTTTAGTATTCTGACTAGAGCTTTTGTGCTTGAAAAAACAACTAGATAAATTTGAAGATTGGTTAAAATGGTTTCTGCTAAACGATCTCCATTGAACTTTTTTTCATCTATCAGTCTTACACTCGATAGATATTACAATAAGGAAATCATTTCTTGAATTGTCCAATAAGTCTCACAAGACTTTATGTCTAGACATCAGGGGTTGCTACTCTTAGAATCATTTCCTTCAATAAATCAGTATCATAAACCTTTGCCTCCACATGAGCCCTTAGAAAGGTATTATATACAAAAGTATATCTATTATATTTTGTTTGCTTAAATTCTTAAGGTAATTCATGGCACTAAATCTCTCACATCAATAAATATTCAAATAGCGTATAAGTAATCTTAGACCATGATATAGATATTCTTACATGAAAACTCAAAATTTTATTCTTTCCCATCTCAAAATTTTGTTCTTTCGCATTTTAATAGTCTTCATGATTCCTTTATTAAACCTAATTTTAAACAACATAATACAATGTGACTGTAAGTTTTAGCATTTGACTTGCATCTATTTGCTTTAATTTCTTTGAGCATCTCAAATGCTTTGTCCAAAAGTACATGCCTATAATACACTAATTTAATTGAATTGAACAGTTGTGGTCATTTTACTTCTTCTTGGATTTCATCTCTATCCAAAATTCCTTAGCTCTATGAATAGAGTCTAACTAATTCAATTTCTAACACAAAGATGTTGGATCTATCATGTATTATCACATTAGTTATCACAAAAGATAAACTTAGTTATTACATTATTCATCTTTAACTTCACACTTGGTTATTTGCTGAAATGTTCACTTCTAGCAGTTAACAGAATTGATGCCTACATTCTTGAGCACATAAATATTGCTTGCTAATTCACATCACAAAGAAGTTGATGGTTCTATGTGCTTGGTTTGGATTCATCCTCTCAGAGCTACTACATTAGATCTTCCACTTTGGTTTTTATCATTTATGTTGTCCATTTCAATTAGAAACTTACTTTATATATTTAATAACTTCCTACTATGATGATCATGATAATCTCATAAACATTCATAATATATTTATTGCACATTCAATGTGAGAATATAAGCAAAAATCAATCTAGAATCACTTTTCTATGCTGCATGTAAAAAATACCAAGAGAAAGTATCTACTGAAGACAATAAAATTAGCTGTAACAAATACAAGAATGAAGATATGTAATGGTAAATCAAGTAAGTGTGAAAGTTATCTTAGTAAAAAAGCATAAAACAAATATAACATGAATATTTTTTTCAAACAACTTACCCTATGCGATTGGAAGTAAATGATCATATCAAACAAGACATACATTACTCTTTATAATGAAGCCTAATTTCTAATTGGTTATATACCTGAACAATATGTGGATTCATTTGATGAAGAAAGAAAGATACTATGACAAAACTACTTCTATACAAAAAGTATTTTGATAAAATAAATATAATAAAAAATAACTAAACAATAAAAAATATAATATAAGAGAATTTATCACCTATGCCAAAAAATGTTGAACCGTTGTAATAAAAAATATCTTTTCTTGATAAAAATGAACAGGGAAGATGAGGAGCAAAGAATTGAAGGAAGAATTATTGCTCAAGAAATCTACAAATTAGAAGCTTTCAAACAAATAGAATGTGATGAGATGTGGATTCTCATGACATAGCATTGAGGCAAAAGAGTATAACATGTCTGGAAAAATATTTGAACGATAGAAAAGACAAGAATAATAAAAAGACCAGGATAGAAAGTGAGTGGTATATCATTTAAAGTATTATGTCTAAGACAAATTATGTTTCCTTTGCTAGCATATTATAAAATTTCAAGGATTTATTTGGGGAATAGCAAGTTTTAGTTTCATATTAAAAAGGGTTAATTGCAAATAGACCTCTTATAGTATCACCCAATTGTGAATAGACTCCTTGTAGTTTTAGTATTAGACACTTTGTAGAGTCTGTAATATTATCCTAAATGCAAATACGCCCTCTCACTAAACTTTTTCCAATCTTTTAAAATTCAAAATAAAAAGCAACTAAGGAATATACTTACCGATAGAAGTATAGAGGGTCTACCTGTCTCCTCAAACATTTTTAACTATTTTAAGAGCCAACAACTATTCACTCGGGGGGTCTACTCGCAAAAATAGAACTATTGGGAGTCACTTCCAATTGGGTGATACTGTATGGGGTCTTTTGGCAATTAACCCCATTAATAATTTGTGCATTTCCGAACTTATTTACTAAATTGCTTCTTGAGACTAGAGCCACTATCTTAGCCTTTGTTCTATGCGACATATGTGCTTAATATGAAATTGGTATGCAAAATATAAACTGACATTCAAATGCATCATTTCTTATAGTTTCTTAACATGTATCACGTGCAATGCACGTATTGTATACTAGTTTTACTTTAAAAGTTCCAATTGACTAACACCCCCAAAAGGCACAAAACAATGACACCTCATTGCATAAAACAATGACATGTTATTTGTTATTTTAATACTAAACTAGAATCCTTATACGATGGGTTTATCCCTTCTTAAAATTCTGTCACGCGTCTTTAATTTTATCTAATCTAAAAAAATAACACATAGATACCTAATCCTGTCAAAAGTTTATAGATGGACAACTAATTTTATATATGCCTTAAAATTCTCATCAATTTGAAACTATCTATAATTGGAATATTCTATTAATTGAATATTTGATAATTCTAACCAAATCATAACCATCCATAACTATAAAAGAATATAATAATCATAATTTTATATTGATGACAATTATACCAAAGACTAATACAAACCCTTCAAATCATTCCTATTTGCAAAGTAAACTATAAAACTACAATCTACATTTGAAAAATAAAAGAATTATTTCCTTACAAATCTAAAATTACAGAAACCTCTAAAAAAATCCGAAAGCAACAAACAATACCCTTTAATTTTAAAAATAAAAAATAATTATGTAAAAATTAGAAAATTACTAACATATCCCATATAAATACAAAATTACAAACAATATAAAAAAGATCTAAAAATTACAAAAGTTTCTAAAAATTCTAAAATAAAAAAGACCTCTTGAAAATCTAAAATGAAAAATATACCCTCAAAATTAATATTTTGTAAAATAGTTTGAGAAAATTCAAGAATTACAAACAATCTCATGAAATATTTAAAAAATTACAAACAACCCCTTTGGAAATCAAACAACTATAAAAACCCCTCTAAAAATTAAAAAATTACAAACAACCCATTGAAAAATATGAAAGAGAAGTACTACATAAAAGTTAAAATTACAAAAAACTCAAAAAATCTCAAATTATATACAACTCCTAGAAAAATCTAAAACTTGCAAAAAAATCCCTTAAAATTTAAAACTTACCAACATCTCTAAAAAATGTAAAATAAAAAACAACCCCCTAAAAATCTAAAAAGTACAAACAACCTCATTTAAAATACGAAGATTATAAACCACCTCCTTAAAAAATCTAAACATTTCTTTGAATTACTTGAAAATTTGAAAACTATTGTTGGCTTTTCTGCCAAAAGTTATTAGAGCTTAAGGGATAAAACTTAAAATGTATTATGGTTTTTTTCCAAATTTAATAGGAATTTTGGTTATTTGACAACACATAGTTGGCTGCATTAATTCTAAGGGTTTTCTTTGTTATCAAAAAAATTTGAGAGTTTTTTACCAAATGCTATTGGGAGTTTAGTATGAGTTTTAAAAATATCGAGGGTTTAGTGCAAAATGCCCAAACTTATTAGGGGTTTAGTGACATTTACTCATTTTTATTTTTTTTATAAATAGGTAGATTGGCAGGTAGGCATCATCTACTAATACTATCTTGGCAATTTATGTTGGCTATCAACTATAGATGAGCCTCAAATCAAATTGTAAAGATTTGAGGGTAATATAATCTTCACATTTATAATATAATTAGTCATTCTTATAAGCCATTGATATGCTTATATTCATAAAATAAGTAAAGCATATAGCAAACACAAAAAACAGAACAACAACTCCAAAAAAATAGTATAATTCATGTGATTCCCCAACTTTAGTCACACATAAGAAAACGAGAAGAGTTACAAAGGGTTTAGTTAATGAGTTATAGGGTTCAAGCGTAGCATTGATTAGCTACTCTTGATAATGATTTGCGCCAAATAACACGCTGCACACAGCAGGTCTCACGAATTACATCACGCTAACAGGCTCACAGGATTGAGACATGACAAATGGTATCAGAGTAGTTAACTAGTCAGAAATGTGAAGCTAAGTATTATGAGAGACTAAGTACTACATCGCGTTAGTGCAATGGGAGCCACTTTTAGAGTCTATATTGCTTGGTGAATCATTATTAACTTGTAAGGAGAATATCACATATTTAAAGGTGGGATGATTGTGATGCCCCAACTTTAGTCGCATATAGGAAAACGAGACGAGTTATAAAGGGTTCAAATAATATATCATGGAGTTTATGTGTAACATTAGCTTGCTACTTTTGACAATGATTTGAGCCAAACAACAAGTTGCACTTAGTGGGTCCCACAACTTATATCGCGCCAAACAGTCTCATGGGTTCGGAGCATAAAATTCAATTTTAGAAGCGTAGGCTCTAACAAAAAAAAACTTAGGAGAAAAAAAAGCAGATATACAAACTTAAGAAATATAAACACCCATGCTCTCATGGGCATGTAAGGACCATGAATTTTGATACTAGTTAAAATAAATTTTTAGTATTTTAAAATATTTATTTATTATTTTAAAAGAGTATTTGTATTTTCTCAATTTCCTATAATTTCTATGATTTAAAAATCTGATTATATATATTTATTTAAATGATTTTGATATTTATAAATTTATTTCGTGCAGTAAAATTTTCTAGAATTAATTTGTTATGTTATCGGTACTATTACGTATTATTTTAAATAATATGTTGTATTATTAATATTATTACGTATTATTACGTATAATACTTTGTATTATTAATTATGTACTATTTGTATAATTTGTTGTATTATTCTACTGTTATATATTATCTGTCGTATTAGTATAACTAGTATGTTTTACTGTGTATATAATTGTCACATAATTATTTGATTTTAAATGTAAGTAAATATATTATTATTATTTATTCTCATTAAATTATACAATATGAGTATATTTCGACTATTTCGTATCAACTGTTGTATTAGCTCAAAATGTACGTTTTTAATTATGGATAATTATTCTGTAATTAGTTAAAATTTTAAGTACCTATAATTAATTATTTTAATTAATTTAATTAACTACTTTAACCCTAAACCCTAATATATATATATATATAGATATATACAATGTTTTTACCCTCTCTCCCTCGTGTTCATTTTCAGAAACCCGCCGCCAACTCCATCTTCTTCCTCCCTCTCGTTCTCGCCCCTGTCACCGCCTGACCTCAGCCAACTCCGACCACCGCCCCCTCGCCGGCCTCCGACCCTTCCCCTCGCCACAAACCCATGCCCTCGAAGCCGTCACCTCCACCTCCGGCTTCCTCCGTCGCCAAGGCCCCGCTCGTCGTCAGCCTTCCCGCCGCCAGCGCCCTCCTCCTGTTCCACCTCTCTCCGACCTCCCCTGCGACACCTCCAGCAGCTCCCCTCCATCTCCCCAGCTTCGCCACCAAACGTGACAGCCACCCCCAGTCGAGCTTCCCGCCGCCGGACCTCCAGCCGACGAACCGGAGCCCCTCCTTGACCTGGCCTCCAACCCCTCAGACCGTCGCCAGTACCACTTCTTGCCCCGTCGACTGCCGCTATCCGCCTTCGCCACCTTTGTGTCGTCGCACGCCACCTGCTCGATCAAATGCCAACGCACATCCAGTTGCAGAACCGCCATCCGCTACGCCGCCTAGATCGCCACACGCCGCATCCGCATCGGCATCGTAGCCTCGTCATCAGACCTCACGGTCTCGTAGGCAAGATCCCGATCCTCTTGACTCGTCATTTCCAATTTATATATGTCGTTAATTAGTTGCATAGATTATATTATGAACTGTTATTATCTACGTGAGCTTGTTGATGAATTGGTGAATTATCTGGTTATGTTAATTTATAATTGTTATTATCTGTGTGGGTTTGATGAAAATAGTAAATAAATAGTAATTATGTGATGAATAGTATTTTCATGACAAATATAATAAATTAAAGAATTTATTTTGGGTAACAAACTTATTTTAGATTAATTATAATATTTTTAGAATTTTTGTCATGGAAGGAAATTATTTTAGAGTGATAAATGTTTTTAAAGGAGTTATTTTGGAAAAAGATTATTTTTGTATTATGACCGTGTGATTGATAGTTGTAGAACACGACGTTTCATGTACTTTGACACCGATATGTTGACACTCTTATTTATGCTCACTCATGTCATATATGCACACTTGATTTCATCGCTAGCTTATATAGTCATGTTCATCATATGATTTGCATAAGATTAGTTGTATTTATTTATTATTTCTTGTTTTGTTGAGAACCGTTAATAGTTCATGTCCTTAGTTGCCTAGTGTAACGTGAGCAAGACCTAGATACCAGTGTATTGTTGTCTTAGAAAAGCAAGATGAGTTGGGGTGGGAAAGTCTATGGTTATATAATCGGAAAAGACTGTTGATATATCTTCCAGGTTCGTACCAGTGGATCGGTGTCGCCACTGGGATTGGTTGGTTTGGTAAGTCACAGTGGATCGGTGTCGCCACTGGGATTTATTGATTTGTTGAGTCACAGTGGATCAGTGTCACCACTGGGGGCTGATTGGTTAGATCAAAGTAGATCGGTGTCGCTACTTTGGTTCTTGAATGTATTTGATGCACGTGGGGGATATGCGAACAGTCAGTTATCCGATAATATGAGCGTTGACTCTGTGTGAGATGTGAACCAGTGACCTATTATAGGATGACTAGTTACAAGACTTGTTGCTAGTGGATCGGTGTCGCCACTAGGGTTGGTTGTTGAATCAAAGTGAATCGGTGTCGTCACTTTGGTTAGGATTTATGGATTCTTGTGAGATGTAGGCCAGTAGTGTCTCTTTCCATACCTAGATTAGGATTAATATTTAATTATCTACAATTTAAGACATATGGTATATACATGAGGGTTTCCTTGTTTGGATTATTTCGCTCGACGTACTACGTCTCGAGTTGTAGGTTTTTAAGTATTAATTCTATCTAGGGGTATGTCTTTGTTACACGTATGATTATGGATTCTTATGATCGTTATACTCTAGTGATGGATTGCATCTAGCTTGTTAGTATTCCAGCTGCATGTTTCTATTTATTATTCTTGTTATTGTATTGGTCATTCGACCGTTCCTATTCTCTTTGTGGGATCTTGCCGTGCGTCATGCACCTGACGTACACCTGTTTTCTCTGGTGTACGTCAGACTTAGGAGAAGAACAGGTTCAGTTGGAAGATCACCAGGAGCCAGAGTATTCTCAGCAAGAGTACCTTGAAGACGGTGTAGCAGAAGAAGCTGAAGCTTAGTTATTTGATCTTAGTTTTCTTTTTATATCATTTCTTTCTGCTGGATCATTGTATTTTATATTTTTAGTATTTCGTTCAGATAGTCTTGTATAAGGGCACGTTTGACCCGAATATTATGTCTTGGATGATATTCATTTGTGATATATATTATTTTGTTCTATGTTGTTCATTATATTCTTGCTGATTGTGATCGGGGACCTGTGACTTCGCATCGTATTTATTTCCAGACGCTTAGCGTATTGGATTGAGAAGAAAAGAAAAGAAAAAAAATGATATCGTATATTTCTTCTCAATCTAATACGTCGCGGGCTTGTTCACGTTCCGATTCCCGGGTATTTTGGGAAGCGGGGCGTGACAGGGCATAACACTTATTTTAAGAGAAAAATTAATTCATCAACTTTGAATAAAATTTGATACATGTATAATTTTACATCTATGATTCAAGGCTTAATTTTAGAAGGCTATCCCCCCCTCCAAATAAAAAAGCTATGGTGAATATCTTAAAAAACCATTCTTAATTATTTTAATTTGAGCAAACCCTCTAATTTTGGGCATATTACACTTAGTTTCAAAAATTCGAGAAGACCTCCTAAACTATGTGGTGTATGACAAAACGCCCTATTCTTTCACACTCTTTTCACTAAACCTCCTCCCATCATTTCAGAATGTAAAATAATTGAAACATCGTTTTGAAAATCAACCCATTCAACTACAAAGAAAACCCCAACCAGTTAAAAAAGAACTATTTTTAGTTTATAATACTTTCTCCTCTCTTATTCTTATCATAAATAATTTTTTATGATTGAAAAGTATTTGACATTTCTCAGCTACCTTTTGTCATGCGACACACTAAACCTAACAATGTTGGCTTTCAGAGTATAAAACGAAAAGAGTTCATGGAGATTTCTCGAATTTCAAGCTTGAGGGGGTTATCTACAATATGCTCAAACTTAAGAGAAGTTTATCAAATTAAAATCGTTGAAGGAGTTTTTGGAGACACAGGGGGGAGTGGATCTAGTAAGGAAAGTTCGATGAGTTTTCTCAAATTTTCATAGCTATGGGGGTTATCTATAATATGTCAAACTTGAGGGTTTTTTCTCAAAAAAAAAGTTGAGGGGGTTTCTAAAATTAACCCATGATTTTATGTAGAGATGTCTCTTTAGATGAGTTGTTTTTATTTTTATATTTAAATGTATAATTATGAAATCTTTTAATTATGTATAGTTATAATCTGATGAGGATTACAATGAGTATTAGAATTTTCTAATTATGGATAGTTTTAATTTAATGAGGATTCTTAGGTGAATATAACATAAAATGTTCACATGTCATCTTTTGATAAGATAAAGAGAGATGTTGATACTTATAATATGTCACAAATTAACTTTCAATGTCTTTATAATATGACACATGTCAATTTTCTATGCTATTAAGCATTTCACCATTCTCTCTTTATATATAAATAAAGGAGGGATATGACACATGTCGTAATTTTATGCACTTAGGTGAAACTATTTGGCGCCTTTAATAATACCACCAATTTCTCATTATATATAAAGTTTTTTTAGATATTAGTCCATTAAATCTTCATATTTTGATATTAGCTCATCAAATAGCTATGATGTGTTGATATGAGCCATTATAGTTAAGTTTATATTATGATATTAGCCCTCAAATAGCCATGGTGTGTTGATATGAGCCCTCATTAACACATCCTGGCAACTTGAGGGACTAATATAAAAAATATGGAGATGTAAGGGGCTGATACATAAGGGGCTAATATTAAAAGTACTCTATATATAAAGGAGGGATATTATATTTCTTATATACTAATTGTTTTTCAACCAAACACAACATTTGTGTTAGAAATATATTTTCTAAAAAAACTTGCACAAATTTAATGATGGATTTGAAATTGATTTTCGGAGGAATGTTTAACTAAACATTTGCTACAAGTTTTTCAGCACGGAGGGTTTTTTTTAAATATAGTCCCTCAAGTCTTCAATAATTTAATATTAATCCCTCAATTTCTTCAATAATTCCCATCTTAGTCTAACAATATCTTGAAATTACTAACAAGTCTCTCAAACCCCAGTGAGTCCTCCAATAATATAATGACAACTCATCTCATCTCATTTCTTTTCTTAATTTTAAGAATGAACCAATCACAATAAAGAAATCTAAAAAGGAAAAGTCTTTTCCTTTTAAGTCTTTTCTTTATTTTTTTAGCCAACCAAACACAAGAAAAGAACCTCCAATAAGTTTTATTTAAAAATCACTCACATCATCCAATAATATAATAACAACTCATCTCATCTCATTTCCTTTTTACTTATAAGAAGTGAAACAAACACAAGAAATGGATCAATATTTAAGAAAACAATTCCTTTTCTTCCCATTTCCAATTCTTTTAGCGAACCAAACACCCCCTTAAAAGGGGATAAAAAAAGAAAGGCTAAATACCCATATTGGTATTTTAATTCCACCCCAATTTCCAACAAGATATTTTAAATAGGCAAACCCGTTTTAAGACATTTTAATTGATCCAACTAACTAATAAGGCATATTTTCTCGTCGGCGGGAAAATTCCCGGGAAGATCTCGTCACTTGCATGACACATGATGTCTCAAAACTTGTTTTTAGCGGTGACGACAGCGATGATCTCCTCATATTCAGCCGATTCGACGAGGTTAGCGATCTCAGGCGGCGTCATCACCATTATTTTATCCTACTTTGGGCTGAATATGACGAGATTGTTGCCATCGCCGCTGCTAAAAACGAGTTTTGAGACATCACGTGTCATGCATGTGACGAGATCTCGTCGGAAATTTGCCCGCCGAGGAGAAAACATGCATTATTGGTTAGTTGGATCAATTAAAATGTCTTAAAGCGGGTTTGCCTATTTAAAATACCTTGTTGGAAATTAGGGTGGAATTAAAATACCAATATGGGTATTTAGCCAAAAAAGAAAAAAAACCAAAAATATCATTTGAGAGAAATTTTGATCAAGTCCGATTTCAAAGATTAGAGGGACTTACAACCGAACCGATTTCAAAGATTAGAGGGACTAATATCTAAAATCCCATTTCTGCAGCGGAGCAGCCCCCGACCAAAGAACAAACAGAAAAGGCCAGCTGCTAGCCCCCCACCACCCCCGAGGTTAGTTAGCCTCCCTCGTTCTCTCCGACCTCCCCCTCATCAACCAAAACCTCAACTAATCCGATATCCCTCTCTCTGATCTCCCCATCGCAAAAACCCTAGATATACAAAAAGCTCATTTTTCGAAACAAATTGAGCTTCTTGGATCCGATCAAGCCATGTCCGCCCTCCCTCTGATCCTCGACATCGAGGACTTCAAGGTACTGTCCTTTCCCTCCCCCTTTATCTAAATTCTGTGCTCTGATTCGCTAAAATTGATCCAAATTTAGGGCGATTTCTCGTTTGATGCTTTGTTTGGGAACTTGGTGAACGAGCTCTTGCCGTCGTTCAAGGATGAGGATGGGGACGCGGCGGATGGCGGCGGCGGGGATCTCCCTAACGGTCACGTGAGGGCGCCGTCCGATGTCGCCGGAAAGCTGGCGCAGGGCCCTCCACTGTTCCCCGAGGTCGAGGCGCTGCTCGCGCTCTTCAAGGATTCTTGTAAAGAGTTGGTTGATCTTAGGCATCAGGTAGTTTTGATTTTTTTAAGTTGCAGATAACCCCTTATCTGTAGCTTTATCACCCCTCAACTGTTTTATTTTGGTAAGTTTGGAAGATAAATTGCGGATAGCCGCTTCTCCATCGTGAATTTTGGGCGTTAACTGCTACTGTGACTGAAGTTATAGATGAGGAGGGGTGTTATCTGCAATTTACTGGGTTGTTAAAAATATGTTTTTTTGGGTGAAGATCGATACTAGGCTTCTGAATTTGAAGAAGGAGGTGGCCGTCCAGGATTCTAAGCATCGGAAGACGCTTGTCGAGGTTGGTTGTTATTTACTTTTTAAATTGAATAAATATTATGGCATGATAATTGTAGGAGAAAACTGGATGACATGCACATTCCACTGTTGGTTTAGGTCAAAAATGTTGGAATAAAAGGGTAATATGTAATAAGTCGGTCCTATAACGTACGGTTTACATATATTTGTGTGTGTGTGTGTGTGCGCGCGCGCGCGCGCACGCACGCACGCACGCACGCACACACACACACACACACACACACACACA
>BQKN01066598.1:110177-146992 GCA_022839385.1 Asparagus kiusianus | reverse complement strand
TATATATATATATATATGGGTAATATGTACCTAATGAGGCTCCTTACGGTGCATCCATCCTTAGATGCACCTCTCAATGTATGAATTGAGCTATTTTAATGGACGATCCGCTCCATTCATCATGATCTAAATGTCTTAAAACATCTACAAAATAAAAATCATGATATGTGAATATTTCTAACATATATATATATAGGGAAATATGTACCTAAGGCTGGAATTCTCTCTTGAGCATGTGAGGTGTTTTTTGGCATGTGATTTTCCTTTTTTTTTTTTGGG
The DNA here is from genome assembly GCA_022839385.1 of Asparagus kiusianus. Lineage (NCBI taxonomy): Eukaryota > Viridiplantae > Streptophyta > Magnoliopsida > Asparagales > Asparagaceae > Asparagus > Asparagus kiusianus. The sequence continues at coordinate 146,713 of BQKN01066598.1, read as the reverse complement.
GTGTGAAGCCCCTAGTTGGTAGGCCTAGCTAGTTATCAAATCTCTTCTCTTTACAAATTCCAACGCCCTACCCATCTTGATCCATAACTTGCAATGACTCCCCCCTGTTTGACCAATAAACAGTCTGAAAACCCACAAAATAGGCCCAACTTTAATTGTTCGGTATTGTTCATTCTGTGAATAGTAATTGTACTGTTCAGCCACGAACAGTAACAACATTTATTTTTCGTCATGGTTTTCAACGTTATTCCGTCAAATCGAAGCCCTCGCGCTGCTTCCCATCAATATGCATCATGATTTTCTTTACGTCCTGTAAGCTATGATCTGTTCGAGTTTGAGTCTTTTTAAAATTAACTAATTATAGCACCTGTATTTTGTAATATACTCCTAAAAAATCCATTTCTTTGTACATGATAGAGTTTCACGTGAATTGCTTGTTCTCAAATTCTAGTTTAAAATAAAATCAATTCTAATAATGGGCAAATTGGACAATGTTGATTGGAAGTAAGATACAAATCATACAATCTTCATTTAGATGATGAATGGACATATTTGTCACTACGTACAATGTTGTAATAAACGGGGTAAAAAAGCAGAAGCGCCACCTTGTTGCTCTGCTAAAGCCCAAAATGAGCCTATTAAGTGGTTGAGTTGCTTTCGTCTCGCAAAGGCACGGTCAAAAGCACTTTCTAGACTTAAGCGATCCAAAAACATCCCAAAGTGGTTGAAAAGTGGTTCAAATCAGTAAAAAGGAGGCCCAAAGCAGCTGAAGCTGTCCAAGCCTTGGTGTTAAGCAGTTGGACCGCTTTCCATGGTTTTTTTTCCGTCCATGTTTGCATAGTTTTCCCCTTTTTCCTTGAGAGGATTCTACTTGAATTTTCGAAGAAACTTGGAGCAATATAATGATGATTGTATTTAATAGGTATGTTTGCTTCTCTTTTATAATTTACATCTAGTCATTAACTTGTTGACTATTTGATGTGCATATCAAATTACATGTTAGTTTATCACATCACAATGTGTATATTATTTAATAATATTGTCTCATTTAATCTAAGTATTGTTATTTGTTACAAATCTATTTATGCTTATGTTCTTTGAATCTTTGTAAACAATTACATATGCATTTGTAGAAAGTTTACGTCCATTTTGGTTGTTTTATAATTTTCAGATTTCCCCCCCTGTTTTTCTTTTTCTTTTGGAAAATTTTCCCCTTATTTAAAAATAAAAAATTGACTTGGCGCTTTTTTATGCTTAAGCCCCGTTTCCTGATTAAGCCTCAAGAGCTCTGCGCTTCTGCTATGCACAACCTTGACTATGCATATCTATCATACTGAAGCATAATGATCAGTAACAACTGCATCAAATATATGGAAGAATAAAGATTAATAGTAACATATTTGCATAACCAAGAATTATCGTAGTTGCTGGTTTAACCTAGTCCTGCCTCACATTTCCCCCTTTCTGAGTATATTATCGTTTTAGAATCCGACATTGTGCTTTTGAAATCATTATCTTGACCTAAATTATGAGGGTGCTTCCTGAGTTAGCTTTGCAGCCTTCATGACTTGCTGACTCCAGAATTTCCAATTGAGGTTTAGGAGTTGCTTACTTTTTTTTTTCTTTCAAAAGTGAAGACTTCTTCGTATTTAGGTTGAGGAGGTTTTAAAGTTTTTCTTTTCATAAAGAAGTTAAAATATTAGGAATTATGATAGTTTCAAATAAGTAATGAGAGGAATGGATGGCAACATCTTAGGATGGAGCAAGAACATCATTAGACTAATAAAACTTATTAAGTTATGATCATCAACCATTCAGTTTGCAGGGGATATTAACCTCTGAATACAACTGCTGTATACGATAGCCTTCTTAAGGAGATTGGCCAATGGCTCCTGAATCCCTCTCAGATGGGGTTCGCTAGTAGGTTAATGTTTGAAGAATTAGTATCTAACAAGTCTCTCAAGTACCTTTTTTTCTTAAGAACCTTGGCTTCAATAAAAATTCTAGGTGACTAAACTGAGTGACCTTTCATTCTAATTACCTTTATAAAGCGACACTACCAACAAACCTCATCATGCTATATCCAACAGCCTTGTTGACCACTTTGCATACTTCTATATTTATTTTTGTATTATCATTGGTATTTCTGTTCTATGTTGAAAACTGTTGATATCTGGTCAAAGAAAAGCCTTATATGTAAGGAATAGAGGCTCTGACTTTGCCTGCATAAATTCGATAATGTATGGATGTAAAGACTACTGTTTGTGTAAGTTACTGAGAAGAATGCATTAGATGGATCCCCGTCCTCTCATTGGAGAAGCTAGTTGACAGGAGAGTGTTACCAAAAAGGCAAAAAGAGTGACGAAGAAGCTGGTTTTACTACATTTATAAAAACCAAAACCAAAACTGATTCTAAACCTACTGTGCTATCAGACTTCTCCATTTTCTAGGTCCTATAATGTGTTCTACTATTTGTTTGTAGCCGTCTCTCTTCAGGAGGATCCTGAATTAAATTTAGGAGACACCTAATGGTTAGGCGGATGAGAGTATACATACTATTTATTTCATTATGCAAATGCTGTACATGCTCAGACCTTGCCAGCCTTTTAAGAAAATTTAGTCAGATGTGAAATTCCATGGAAAAATCCCAATATTGGGCTCATGTAGAGCTTCATTTTTGTAGTTTTATTATATTTTCATGACATGTAGCTTGTTATGCATCTCAGGCTTACCGTTCTATTTTTTGTACAATTTAAATGTATGCATGACATGCATAAGATATTCTCCTTGCCCATGTGTGCTGTGTGTTTGTGTCACACTAGATTTTACCAGTGCTTAAAATTGGGGGAAAACCTAATTTCGACTCACTGTCATACCTCATATATATAATGCAAGCTTTTCTTTGAACTTGCTAGCTGTGAAAGTATTTCATGATATATTCCATGCAAAAGTCCAAATGATGTCTACATTTGGAACTTCACTTCTGTTTTTTGGATCCTGACTTGTCAGGCAGTTATGTCTACAAAGTTTTTTAAGCTCCATTCTCTCTCTTTAGGTACTATATAATATAGGCACTGCATGCATGACTTGTAGTTAGAATCTACATACTTAAACATTTACTTTCTGCAGTAATGTGAGCTTGCATTAGTGCATGGGGCAATGAAGTTGTGATTATTCATTGATGGTCAAAATCACATTAGCTAGATCATTTTCCTCCCAGATCTTCAAACAATCTTCTATTATCTTCTATCTATGCTGTAGTCCCTGTTCTTCTTAAGTGTATGTATTCACATTTTGTGTCATTTTGTCTTAGCTGGAAAAAGGCGTAGATGGCTTGTACGATAGTTTCGCGAGACTAGATACTAGAATTTCAAGTGTGGGGCAGACTGCAGCAAAAATTGGGGACCATTTACAGGTAAAGTTCTTATAAGTAACAAGTAACTGTTATCATTATATTTATCATTATTCTCAATGCTCTGGCTAGCTTTTTTTCTGTGTTGCTTCTATGGCTTTTATGAGTTTGTGAAAAGATTACCAGATGCCATGATTTAACAAGTGCTTTGCTTGTCAGAGTGCAGATTCCCAGAGAGAAACTGCTATTCAAACAATAGATCTGATCAAGGTAGGGCCCTGTTGGGAATTTCATGTTGTTGTTTGAGGTTTGACTTCTGTTCTTTTCTAATAATCATATGCCTTTAATTTATGTTTTATGACATTCACAGTACTTGATGGAGTTTAATAGCAGCCCTGGTGAACTGATGGAACTATCATCCCTCTTTTCTGATGACAGTCGTGTTGCAGAAGCTGCTTCAATTGCACAGAAATTACGTGAGTTGTCACTGTATGATTATCAAACTGCATCGTGTTGGAAGCACATGCTGTTTGTTTAATATTAGTCCACTAATCTACTCAACAAGTATAGAAGATTGTTTTGTCGTTCAATTTGAAAAAATGGTTGTTATCTATGTAGATTGGTTTCAGGTGAATGTTCTATCATAGTATTTGAAAAAGAGAGGAAGAGAAAAAAACAGAAATAAGGGAATAAATACTTGAAAGAAGAAAAGAAACACAAGACCATTGAAATATCCTCAATTAAACAACAAGATCAGCAAACCAACCTTTCTAATGTGATCCATAGGCAAAGGATTAAATATGCATGCTAATACTTGATTTCCATAACCCATTGGTTTGTGAGAGGAAAAATTTCTTCAAAATTTGGTTTGACTCTGCTCGGCGATGTCTGTTGATGATATCGGTGGCAGGAAACTTATAAGTAGAGAGGGGTAACCAAATGATTATCGCAGCCTTATTGTATGTTGTGTCAGAAGAAAAGCGGAAGACATTTCCAAAGTAGTTATTAAGAATGCAGTCTCAAAAGGAAAGGGTAAAGAAGAATATAGAATAAAAGTAAACAGCTTCTGTTCATCAGACTATTTTTTTGTTCAACTAGAATCCTTACAATACCCATAGCATAACTTTCATATGTTATGATTTACATCTCCTAGGCCAAACAAGTAGAATATTAGATGAGCTCTTTATTGACCCCTGGTATTGGTTCAATATGGTTACATTTTATGTGAAATATGTATTCTCAATTCAACAGCTCTCATGTTCTACCTTAACTACAATATCCACTCAAGTTGAAACTTCTATTCTGTTCTCTTTTAACTCTCTGCTGTCCAATATTATTTCTAATGTTGGATTTTCATGCAGCCACTTTTATGTAACTAAAAGAATCCATTGAAAAGTTCATGAATAACCTTAAGCTTTCTTCGTACCTCAAAATTAAAACTAACTGATTTTAGCCTCCTTCCTGCTCACTAGAAGGGAGAGATGGGGAAGGAAATGCCATTGCATGGCATATAGATGTATTTCCATTTTAACACTAATTTGTTATTAGAAATAAGTCTGACTGTTATTACTTCCAGATATGGATAAGTGGTAGCATTTCATATCATGAACACTCTTTTTCTGATCATAGGATCATTTGCTGAGGAGGATGTTGGTCGGGTTGGAATAAGCATGCCTTCCGCAGCTAATGCAGCCAATGCTAGTAGGGGTCTGGAAGTTGCTGTTGCAAATCTTCAAGACTATTGTAATGGTAAGGTTTATGAGTTACTATCTTATTGCCCTTTTCTCTGAAAGTAAATTTCTACATATGAATGTTTCAGAATTGGAGAATAGATTACTGTCACGGTTTGATGCTGCATCACAAAAGCGTGAATTGTCGACAATGGCAGAATGTGCTAAAATTTTATCTCAGGTCTGTAAACTTCATTTGTATTAAAATATATCTCATTAGTAGAATAATGACATTTCATAATTGCAGAAGAATGTGGGTGAAAATCCTTTTTATAGCCAAGATCCAGGAAGAAAGTCGAACAGTAGAAAAATATTATTCAATAACATCTTCTGCTATTCAGTGTAAAATGGGCATACAAATGCTATCCCCTTTCTTTGTTCATTTGCTAAAAACATTCATTTATTTCATTAGTCAGTTGACTCAGTAGTCAGTACTGGAAAAGGTGAGTTCAGACACAGCTTCTTGGGTGTTAATCTTGTTTGTAGGATGAGTTCTTTAAGATGCTAAATTAGTATGGAAGTTTGGAACAAGAGAAATACGTGTTAGTTCTGACTAGAATTAAGGTTCATGAAGGTTCACCTTGTTTTAATTATCATATGAGACATTTCAGACGGAATGATGCAACTGTTATATGTACATAGCAATGATAGTATTAGTCAGGTTTCTACATATCCTACTTGATTACGTGCAAAGTGCTGACAATCATTTTGTGGTACATGTAAAACTTATTCATTATTGGTAAGTGTTGTCAACCATAAGTTGTCATCACTTGTTAGCTTTCTTGGTGAAATATGTTTTGGTTAATTTATTGGCTATTACCACTTCACCCCACTTTTTAGAACAATAACTAATGCAATCTGCACACATGCACGCGCACACACACAAGAAAATCTGAAAGATCCTGTTTATTATGATTTTTCTTTTGCTTCTCAAGTGTGTCTCCCAAGTAATAACATTATTTCATGGATACTTCATCTTCTAAGTTGGGATATTGCTTGCTTGTTTAAGTCCTCCACTCGTTTAGGATAGTTTTCTATTAAATTTATCAGGACTGGTTCAATTTCCTTTTTCTGTATACATTACTGGAATCTAGGATCAACTTTGCTCTCTTATTGTTACCATATCATGTTTCTTCTCAAGTTCCTTTGTCCCTTTATTTATTCTTCATCCAGGACTACTATATGTCCATGCTCGTTACACATGAGTTGTGTCCATGATGTCTTTATCATCTCTTACTCAACTTTGTGAATTGTGACTGATTTAAATTCTTATGGTGTTTCCTTATTGCAATCCCTTTGCTTCTTAGAGTTTGAGGTTTTCTACTTCACGTTCAACTGGTTAAGGAGGAAATTGCGCACCACCAAGGCATTCTCTGTCTAATTCTCTGTCTGTATTCATGATTATCCATTAGAATCCATCTCTCGTCTCTAAGACTTCAATTTTAGGCATCAGCTCCCGTATGCTCATAGCAATATCCTGCACATCATTGAAGAACTATTTCATTGTCATAACAGTGTTTGTCTGTCTAGACCCTACTCTTGTATCTCATCACCCTCTGTTTATGATGGAACAACAATGCTTCTAATTTTCCAGCTTCAAACCTCCAATGTAAATCAACTTCCAAATCATCAGCCATCTCTGCCTGACAACAGTTGGTAGCCAAGTTCTCAATAAAGCTGCCAATCTTGTCTGCATGAAATGGCGTTGCCAATCTAGGGTACTGTTCCTTCTGAAAGAGATTTCTCATTGATGGTCCTGTCCTGTAGCTAAATTGGATCTTGTGCCTTCACAAACTCAAATACTCACAAGGGCTCAAAGTTGAACCAATGTCCTTTGGTTATAGAAAACAGGTCCGGACTCCATTTGGCATTTTCTTAATCTTTGGTAGCTTGCAGAAAAACTATCTGAAGATCCAATCAAATCCATCGTTGTTGTTACTTTGTTTTTGATGACAGATCATGCCAGTACCAAGACACTTTTATATTTTACTTGTGCATTGCTTTTCGTTGATAATCAGAGAGGATACTGAATGCTGTTGGGTTTTTTTTAATTTTTCCATGCTTGTTTCCTTTTAACAATTAGTTGAACTTGGAGTCAATTTTAATAAATCAAAAGCAAGTAAAAATTAGTAAGATTAGTTGCCAAAGGAGCCAACAAGTTCCTATGATGAGCAAGATTTTGGATGAAATAATTGAAAATTACTCCTATTTCACCCATCTCTATTAATTCCTTTACATCTTCCTATATTAGTTTTGTGTTCAGAAGTCCTACAAGAATGAAAATGAATAAAGATTAAAGACCTTTTAATTTCTTCTGTTTTCTATCGTTTTATTTTACCCTATTGGAGTTAATCTTGAATGTATCAAGAGTGTAGATGAAGGAGAGCATTTCTAGTGGCGGATGGGTGATTGTCGAGGGAGGCAAAGGTGTGCGCAAGGACATGTCTAACGATTGCGAGGCTGTGGTTGCGGAGGGATTTCGGCGAGGGGCTATGGTTGTGAGGATGTGCTGGGGTTGAGGGCTTAGGGTGAGACCTAAGGCGTGTTTGTGGAAGGTTTAAGCGGCGGCGAGCTCTAGGTGGATGAGGGTGAGGTATAAGTGCAACCGAATGATGTGGGTTAGTGGTGGAGATCTGATGAGGGAGATCAGAGTTTTCATTAGGGTTGGTGGGCGACAACAGTTAGGTAGAGGAGGAAGAGGGTGAGATTAAGGTTAGGGTTTTAGATGAGGGAATGGGGAACATTGGATTTTTTAAGGGTTGATGGGCAGCGGCAGTTAGGGAGATGGGGGAGATTGGAGTTTTTTTAGGGTTGATAGGCAACAACAGTTTGGTGGAGGAAGGGGATGAGATTAAGGTTAGAATTTTAGATGGAGGGCCAGGATTAGTTTAGAGGAGAGACGAGTTATTTGAGTGGCTTTGCTACTATGTAGATTTTTTTTTTTTTTGTGGGGGGGGGGGGCGGGCGCGCAGGGGAGGTGGGTTAAGGGTGGAGGTCTGATGAGGGAGATCAGAGCTTTGTTTAGGGTTGATGAGCGGAAGCAGTTAGGTGGAGGCGGAAGTGGATGAGAATAAGGTTAGAGTTTTAGATGAGGGGGATGGAGGTTTTTTAGGATTGATGGGCAGCAGTAGTCAGGGAGATTGGTCTTGCTTTAGACCAATTCGACATTTGTATATGTCTTCTACAAAAACTGCCGGTTGATTTTTCATTAAAATTTGAACGTATTTTGTCAAAATTATAAAAGTTAAATAATATCTTTAGTGTTTCTTGATGTCTTCTTAAATTATATCTTAGTTATTTTTTATCCTATTCTCTGCGGCTGAACATAGTACCTAACCTGCAATTTATGCAACCATGATTTTGTGGTCTAGGTTAGGCCTCAACATATAACCACAAGCTTATACTACTGCTCTATGGAGATAGAAAAGAACATTGATTTGTTTCTTATACCATGCGTGATAACTAAAGAAATATTTTTAAAGAAGAAAACACTCTTGAATTACCAATGATATTGAATAACTGTTATAAAGCGATAGAATATGATCAAAGAAAATTAAGCTGACATAAGAAAAAATGCTTACGAAGAAGGTAGAATGACTGTTTTATTTATGATTAACACTAGGTCTCTGATACCAGATACAAATACATTAATTTGATTTTACAAATACTTGAAGAAACTCAAAAGCACTCATTTTTCTTAATTACAAGATAAGCTAGTTTTCTTTGATGTCCTATTTTATCTTCTTCTCTATTTATAGATGAGGAGAGGTAAGATTCTCATGGCTGTGATCAGCAAATGACATCTTTTTCTAGATGTAACTTAAAAATGGTTGATGGGTTCTTTATTTTTTCCGATTGTGGTAGGTAGATGGAATCTGTCTTTAGGTGATTTGATTAAAGGCAAAACTGAGGAGTCTCTTCTTTTGCATAGTAAAGATTTTTTAATTATTACTTTAAAAGGTGACTTTGTAGGATCCAACACACTTACTATTCCTCCTTAAATTTCGACGTCACTGTATTAATTGTTTCTTCATTAACCTTTCTAATTTTTATGTTATGTAGATCTTCATTTTCTGTAAAATAGTGTCTCTGAGCAAGTCCTAATTTTTCCAAGAGCAAGGGTTTGAAGAAAATCTTCGGTTTTATCCCTTCCTTTCTGTGAAGGCTTTGAATTAAAAACTCAGTCAAATAACATAATCGTTTTATTACCATGAACGGTATGAGTTCTTGAAACTATTTTAGTGGCTTCAAAGAAGAACTTAAGTGTTGTTTGAAGTCTTTCATTTTCTTCAATAAAATCTTCTTTTTGAACTTGATAAATTCATGTTCTGGGTTATATTAAAAGAATTACAAAGTTTTTTGTGATTATTTAATTATGGTAGAAAATTTATACCAAATTTATTTGCTAGAATAAAAAATCTCCACAAAAAGCTTGTCAAAGAATAAAAGAAATACAAAATGAATATTGATGAACAACCAAGACGATGGAATACTAGTAAAATCAGTATATACTTGTCCCATAAAGGAAAATGATTAAATAAGAAATATTAAAGAAATAGTCAAAGATTAAAAGATTCTTTGTTTTCCCACTGAAAATGAGAGTTTCTACAAACAAATGCTTCAGATAATTTTTAGGCTGGACTGTTAGTTGCAAAACAAACTGAAATAATTGCATATTTTTCTGGAGAATTTAATAAAACACAAACAAGATATGCTTTATGTGATAAAGAATTATTGGTGATCAAGCTTGCTATAAAAAGTTTAAAAATATATCTCTTACTAGAGATTTCATCATAGAAACCGGTAATAAATCTGTAGCTCAATTCTTAAAAAGGAAAACAATAAATAATATTGAAGAAAATCTTTGAAGAATTCACATAGCATTATATTAGAAATTTGTAATTATGAAGTTAAATATATTCTTGGGTATACTAACTTCGCTACTGATTTAATTACCAGTCCATTAATAAAGAAAAAGTAAGAAAGACCTCAGTGAAACATCCAAGAACTTCAGGATATGAAGAGGCAATAGAATTGGCAATTAGGAGGGTCTAAGAAATCAAAAACCCTCTTTGAAAGAAAAACTGAAGCCTCCGCTGAGGCAACTATCTCCACAGAGTTTAACAACTTTGCAAACTACATTACTTCAAAGAACTAAAAAGAAAACCTCCCACCGAAGCAAGAAAAACTTTTGTAGAAACAGTTATAAGAGAATGTCATAGTACTAACCTTTAAAAAAGGATCAAGAGACATTCACTAGATTCAGTGGATGCTTTTATGCCATCCAAGCAGGGGAAACAAGATCTACGAAGTACTAGCTTTCCTCACTTCAAAGTGTATACCTCACCCAAGGGCAAACTATAGATATAAAGGATACTAGAAAGCTAGAAAACTAATTCAAAGACTAGTACAATTCTTTTACACATCAAGGTCAGAAATCTGAGGTAAGAGAATAATTTTTTTTGAAGGAGCTACCACTGAGCAGGAAGAACTTAAAGTAATTCGAGTAGGAACATCAGATTTAGTGAATCTAAGGATCCAAGATTTCCTAGATTTGCTACAATTTTTCAAAATTGAGAATGAAAAGGTCAAATCTCTAGAGGCTGAAAAAACAGTACAAGAAATATTGCTATGTATAACAAAATCAAATCAATGAAGAAGCTCTAATATGCTTTTTCAAAAAGATAGCAGATTGAAATTTAAAAGTCTCTTTGCCAAAGAACTTTTAGGTAAAATCAGACTGCTTAGACTAATTGCTTATTTTCGAGAGATCCTAAATATCAAAACAAATACAGGTAGGGATTGTTCATGAAATGTTCATAAACATTTGTCCAGAGGATTTCGAGAGATCCTAAATATGCAACTAGATTCCAAACCATCTTTACATTCAAAATATAAAGCATTTGGGAGGAAAGTCAATATATTCATCTTTACTGGTCATTGAACTATGTAACATCATTGAAGACCCAGTACATGAATTTACCAAGTTCAAAAAGAAGATTTTATTAAAGAAGATGAAAGACTTCAAACAATACTCAAGTTCTTTTCTGAAACCACTGAAAAAGCTTCAATAGCTTATACCGTTCATGAAAATAAACGATTATGTTACTTGATTGGGTTTCTAATTCAAAGCATCCACAGAAAGGAAATGATAAAACTAGAGATTTTCTTCAAACTATTGTTCTGCATCCACAGAAAGGAAATGATAAAACTAGAGATTTTCTTCAAACTATTGTTCTGGGAAAAGTTAGAGACTTTTGCTTAGGAACACTGTTACATGGAAAATTAAGAAGAAGATTTACATAAAACAAGAATCAGATGACTTAACGAAGAAGCAGTTGATACAACGATGTTAAGGTTTGGAAAGGAATAGTAAGCGTGGTGGGTCACTACCTATTAAAACAATAATTGAAAGGAATCTTTACTATGCAAAAAAAAGGGAGACGCCAACTCTGTCTTTAGTTATATCACCTAAAGATAGATTTCATCTGCCTGCCACTACCGGAAAAAAGGAACATGCCAATCAAATTTATGTCATATTTAGAAAAAGGAGATGCCATCTGTTGACCACAGTCATGATAATCTTACCTCTACTCATCTATAAATAGAGAAGATAAATAAGGGCATCGGAGAAAACTATCTTGCCTTGTACTTAAGAAAATTAAGTGTTTATTGAGTTTCTTTAAGTTTTTGTAAAATCAAATCAGTGTATCTGTATTTGATATCAGAGTCCTGTTGTTAATCATAAATAAAACAGTCGTTTACTTTCTTTGTAAGTATTTCCCCTTTTATCAGCTTAATTTTCTTTAATCATATTCTATCGCTTTATAATAGTTATTTAATATCATTAATGATTCAAGAGGGGCTTTTTTTTAAAAGTTTTATTTAGTTATCACTTATCACACATGGTGTAGGAAACGAATCAATGTTGTGCTCCATCTTTGTGAAGCTATAGCATGGAGAGATCGGAATTTTCTTTTGGGTTAATAGAAGCGGCCATTAAGTGGAGGAGGAAGGGGATGAGATTAATGTTAGGATTTTAGATGAAGGGCTAGAATTTGTTTAGAGGAGAGGGAATTATTTGAGTGCTTCTGATACCATGTAGAATTAGCGGAGCGCGGGGTGGTGGGCAAGATTTTAAATGACGGATGCCCGGTTTATGTCGGACAGTTAAAATTCATGTTGGATAGAGAAAATCGGGAATATGTCGGGGGACATAAAAAATTATTGTATTGTTATATCGGATGGTGTGCATATGTATAATATGAATATCATAAATATAATTTAAACATAATAAAATTTTTTTGTCTAAACATATAAAAAGTAAATAACTTATGATGCTTAGAGTTGATGTTGAAGAAAAGAGATGAGAAAAGAAGAGTCAGATGTTGACAGTTAAGGGGAGAGAAGGTCACCCGCTATTGATGTGGAAGGAACAGCTCGAATAAGAAACCGATGAGATGTCGAAAGAGAGAGAAGAGGGGCAACAGAAGTGACTTCAGTCTTTTCCCCCCTAACTGGTCGGGTTTTGTCTTTGGAAGCAATATTAAGACAATAAAGAATTTAAACCCAAACCTGATTAGATAAACATAAAAAAATCAGTTAAATTTTCAAACTAAAAAAATCGGTGGACATAGCCGATATATCCCCTGATATATCCACCCAGCATATCCGACATGTTCCTTGATATATTCGACATAAACCCTGAAAATACAATACACATTGAAAAGCTTCATATCGTGTCGGTTGGCCTCTAAATCCGACTTAACGTTAAAACACTAGGGGGGAGGGGGCAAGAGATGAGGTGGGTTAGGGATGGAGGTATGAGGAGGGAGATTGTAGTTTTCTTTAGGGTTGGTGGGTGGCGCCAGTTAGGTGGAGGAGGAAGAGGATGGTATTAAGGTGAGTTCTAGATGAGGGAGATGGGGGCATCGGATTTTTTTCAGGGTTGATGGGCGGCGACAGTTAGGGAGAGGGGGGAGATTATGGTTTTTTTAAGGGTTGATGGGCAATGACGGTTAGGCTGAGGAAGGGTATGAGATTAAGGTTAGGGTTTTAGATGGAGGGCTAGGGTTATCTAGTGGAGAGGGGAATTATTTGAGTGGCTCTGATACGATGTAGAATTAGCATGAATGTTTTTTTTTTTGGGGTGGGGTGGGGTGGGGTGGGGGAGGAGGGTACTATGTCTCCCATTTATTTATGGTACTAGGAGATTACAGTATTTAACCCAGCAATGTGGAACCGAGGGGAGGAGGGACTATGTCTCCCCTTTATTTATACTAATAGGAGATTACAATAATTCACCCACAAGCAATGTGGGATTAAATATAAGCCAAATAACTTGTCTCTCATAACAAGGAGCAAGCGTCAAATTTTGTAAAAGGACGTATCTGCTCATCTACCATCTGCATTTAAATGACAAGTACTCCTCTCTTCCTCTAATTATTGACTTCTCTTTTCTGTAAAAGTAAGTCATTTATTCTATCAGTAGGTTTGATCCTGAGGGATTAAAAAACCATATATCTTTAGTGGTCTCCTTCAGATATGGAATGCGTTCACCTTTAATTTGAAACCCAAAGTCAGGGCTGTTGTAAGCAATGAGACTACCAAGGTTGACAGCATCAGTTTGCTATTTTAATCACAAACAAAACTTTATCTCAAAGATCTCGCATTGCATTTTAGAAAATGTTTAATTAGATGAATTGTCCTTATATTTTTTTCCATAATGCAGTTTAACAGAGGCACTAGCGCCATGCAACATTATGTAGCGTCCCGGCCGATGTTTATTGATATAGAAGTTATGAATACAGACAGCAAGTTGGTGCTTGGTGATGAAGGTTTGCAAGCTGGCATAAGCAATATTGCACGTGGTCTTTCTACACTGTACAAAGAGATCACAGGTTCTAATTTCTGAAAATACTATCTATTGTTTTTCAAAAATGTTCGAAAGGACGTGTGGTAATAAAAACTTTTGGGCTTGGCAGACACCGTGAGAAAGGAGGCTGCAATCATAATGGCTGTTTTCCCAACTCCAAATGATGTCATGTCAATACTTGTGCAGGTCTGTTGGAAGAAATTTTTTCATGTGTATATTAACTCTTCACATTTCTGAATCTTTCAAATATCTAACATATTGAATTATATGTATTCAACTGTATGCAGAGAGTCTTAGAACAGAGGGTGACATCAATTCTTGACAAGCTATTGGTAAAACCTTCCCTTTTGAACTTACCTCCTGTTGAACGAGGTGGTCTGCTACTAGTGAGTTGTTTTAATGACTTTTTGTCACTATATCTTATGTAACATATAAAGTCTTTGATGAATGTTCAATTTCTGATGTTGCCCGGTTGGGTTGCAGTATCTAAGAGTACTTGCAGTGGCGTATGAGAAGACACAGGATCTTGCCAAAGAGTTACGAACTGTTGGCTGTGGTGATTTAGATGTTGAAGGTAGTCTTAGTCACATTGCTTAGTGCTGTTACCTACATCTTAAAATTAAGTCAGTTTATTCTTTTATGAGGATTGCTTTGTACTACTTTTGGATATGATGTTGGTATCTGAGGGGTTGAAGAAAAGAATAGGTCCCTCTATTTACCTTTTGCTTGGGGAGTTTGAAGTAGGTTCCATTAATGTCAGCCTTTCAGCAATAATTTCTATTTTACTAGCTGTTTGGCACTTCAGCGGTCTGCCCAAATTTTATAGGGCCCTGAAATTTTGGTATACAACAGAAGTCTGATGCGGTTGCCTGGAAACCAGTTGTACTGCATTGTCAACATATCCTGTTTTCTCTCTTAGTCTACCTTTCTATCCAGCTTTGAGCTTGTAGTGAGAGATGATAGCAATTCCTTTTTTAGCAAAATGTAAAAAGACTCCCAAATTTTGTATCGTTGAGACTCAGTCCGCATCTATACTAATTCTTTCTTCAATATCTCTGTCTGTCTGTATTTCGTGGTCCATACAAGAAATAGAAAGCCTAGCGCTTATACCCCTCAGAATCTCAGGGGAATGCTTTGTAGACGCTAAATTTCACAGATCACTAACATCAAACTCAACTCTCCAGTTGGAGTCAATTATCCAAAAAGTTATACTGTTGGCTTTGACATCTTTTGGCCTCCGCCACAACTCTGGTGGAGTCTGTTTTGGCCTCCTCCACGGCTCTGTAGAGTTCTTTTTGGACCTCCTCCGTCAAAAGCTCGAGTTTTGCCATCTGACAACCTCCTTGGCGACCAATTTTTTTGTTACATCGCCCCCCTTCATTTGTCATCCAGTTATACAATGTCCTTTGCCCCTTTATTTGTTCTCCTGTGGCACCTGGATAAAGACAAACTACCTGAGTTTTATCTTATTGCTATGACAACTGAGATTTTATCCTGCAGCGACCTGCAAGAAAAGGTTTGAAGGGTTCCAACTTAAACTGTCAACTGTGCCAATACCACCAGTTGAGAACTTCTGAAATATTGGAAGCAAATTCCTTTCCTATCTAGGAATTTTTCTCTAGCTGGACTTAAAAAGGAAATCTAGAAAGCTACCAAATGGGACTTCCGTGGAAGCTTTCTTCAGATTGGCAAGAGAAGAAGCTAAAGCCTCCTAGAAAAACACGAGGGAATTGAAGAGGGATCAACTAGGTCTCACTACCACTATATACTTTTTAGGAAGTAAGGAAAAGCAAAATGTCATGATGTTTGACTGGTCCAGTGGTTCCAATGGAACAAAAGACGCATAAGGTGAAAAGAGCAAAACAGCAATTTTCTAACTTACAAGCAAATTTCAGAGAGGAAGAACAGGCAAGATGTTCTTTTAGAGATACCAATTAATACCTCAAAAAGCTGGGTTCCATCTGATGTATTGATAAGGAAAAGGTGACATTTATTTATCTTTTATAAAATGCTTGTATAGTTAACTTTTTTGTGACATCAAGGTGTAGCCTGATGTATTTAAGAAACTGGGAACTTTGATATTCGGGTGGATCCAGGAAACTTTTTGTATTTGGTCAGAGATAAGGATTCTTCTAATGTGATGTGCGGAATGAAAGTTTCAGTGGTGCCATGCATTGTTTTAAATTTTGAATATCGGATAAATATAGGATGGCCAAAATCCATATTGGATTGTGAAAATCGAGGATATATCGGGTATATATCGTAAATATCAGGGTGTCATATCGGATGATGATTTTACATAATATAACATTCTAGTAACATATTTAATGATTTCAAAACATAAGAAATTGCATCATGATATAAGTTGCAAGTAGGGTATTGGCAGCTTTGGAATGTAAGAATTTTTCCATTATTTGCGTCACCCAGAAACAACAACGAAAAAAACATTTGATATCTGTCTTGGCTGTTAATATTAGGAACTTGCTATGATTAGGGGCTATACTAAGTGTTCTATATAATGAATTTCTTGGTCCTTAGTTAAAATATCCATAATTTTCACATTTTCTGTCCTGGACAGATGGTATTATGATTTAGAGCATCTTAGCAAGGTTTCTTTAGCTTACAGAGTCTGCTCTTGTGTTCATGTCTGATAGATTAGAAATTTAAGCTAGGGCTGAAAGGACCAACTTTATGCAGATCCAGTTTAAAGCATATAGATCTGAAGAGGTTACTTCTTTTTTACTAATGACAATAAGGCTCCAAAACATTTTCCAATTGCGGTAGTCTCTTTTAGGCTCCGCTCATGTTTTAACCTGCAAAATTTTGCAGTTCATGTTGTTTATTGTAATACTTTAGTCTCATGATGTTCCTATTTTTCTCTGATTCAGGCCTCACGGAGTCCTTGTTTCTTGCCCACAAAGATGACTATTCTGAGCACGAGCAGGCATCCCTCATGCAGCTTTACCAAGCGAAGGTTTTTGCACTAATTACTCAAAATCTTATTTGTTGTTTCTTGTGAAGTTAGATGTTTAGCCTTTTCTATTATCAGACAGCTTTTACGGATGTGTAAACTTTGTTCTTAGCGTGATAGTGGTTTGTCTAGATGGAAGAGTTGCGCACTGAAATTCAACAACAAACTGAAGCAACAGGAAATGTCTCGCGTTCAAAAACAGCTATAAACGCATCTGCCAACCAGCAGATATCTGTTACTATAGTTACAGAATTCGTGCGCTGGAATGAGGAGGCAATATCTAGATGCATTTTGCTTTCTACCCTGGTCAGTATTTGTGATACACTAGTTGATGCTCTATGATTTGAAGTAGTAATTGGAAATTTATGAAGAGGAAAATATCAGTTTTGGATCTAAAAGTTTCCTTTATTCCGTGCTAACTGTTTCTTGTTATACTTTGTTTTATGACATCCTTTCAAGTTAGATGCTCGTCTACTCCATGAAATGGGAGGAACAAGAACATGAAAAGATACACACAACATGAATATCAACTGTATTGAACATCAGTTTTATCCATACTGAATTCTCTGTTCAGAGTTTCAGATATTGGTTGGTATATATAAGTGAAAATAGTGGACTGTAAGATAGAGTGGACTGAGAGAAGAAAAGAGGAAATTTATGGAGGAAAGGTAACTGACGTCTGACGTCTTTGACCTCCTTTATTTATATTATCCCACTACTACGTGAGGAGAATACTATATACCTCTCAACACCCCCTTAAGTTGGATAATAGAGGTCAATCGTGTTCAATTTGTTACGAAGGTTGGTAAATGGTCCTTTTTCCCAGGTTGGAACATATATCCAAATTCAAATTAGAAATGATCCACTAGGTTGCATGCAATGACATTGCTCACATCATAAGAAATCCCATTTCTTTTTGAAGTGATTTTACCTACAACCTAAGTTGCATGGAAACGGGTACGGGTATGGTGTGGGTACGGGTACAGTGCAGGTACGGTTACATGACACGACAAAATTGTAAAATGTAGGGTATGTGTATATATATATATATATATATATATATAGAGAGAGAGAGAGAGAGAGAGAGAGTAAGACTCCTATCAATTTAAGTTGATGTCCACCAAACTTCCTAGCCACTCATTTATTAATATAAAAAACCTTTTCATATCATGCAAGGATCCCTAGGCAATATGAGTGGCTAAAAAGTTTGGTGAACAACTTTTTGCTATCCACTTAAGTTGATACAAGTTTTGCTCTCTCTCTCTCTCTCTCTATATATATATATATATATATATATATATATATATTGAAATTAATAATTTACATGAGATCATCATTGTTTTTCACTTCATGAGTCATTAGAATTAAAATTTCTATCACAATTTTTAAGTCTCTTTTATTATGTTGATCACAAAAAATTGGAAACTATCTCATTTTTTAACCAGACACCCAAGCCACACTTTAAATTAATAATTTTGAACTTGTGTATGGGGTGAAACAAATCCAACTCATATCTAACTAGTTTCAATAAATGGGTGTGAAGTGTAGACTATACGTCCAAGAAGTGTTTGAAAACTATTTTGAATTAAAACATATATCATATCATTGAGTACGTGTCATAATAAATGTATGCATATAGTCATGGAGTGTCCATGAAGTTCGGATATGGAAATGTGTTGGGTACGGGTAGGGCTTCGCAACATTTCACAGGAAGAGAGCTCTTACGAGAAATAGTGCTAGGTGGTTGTTATAAAAGAAGTACTAAGAGGCTGTCTAGCTTAAGGAAAATCCCGAAGGATCAACAAACATGAGAACCCCCCTCCCCCAACCCCACCCCAACAAAAAAAAAAGAAAAAAAGAAAAAAAAGGAAAAGGAAAAAAACATGAGACTTCACATGACATAGAACTGCCAAGCAATTCTTGCTCAGGATGGAGAACTGTGGATAAATAGGAAGGAAAAACTAAAAGGTCTATCCAAATAAATTGGTTGATTGCCTTGAATGGATGCACAGGCTGAGGCTGGAAAATAGAAGAATTTGAACTGTGAGGAAATGGTTGATAGTTTTAGGTTGCAAATAAACTTGTTCAGATGATTGTCTAATGCAATGTTGTAAAGAGTGGTGAAAAGCGCCCCGAAAAGCATAAGCACTCCAAAGCTGCTGCACCCAGGGCCAAAGTGGTCAGGATGTTTTTCATTCGAAAAAGTGCACCTTAAAGCGGTCGTGGGCAAAAAATTCCCATTGATAATTTGTTAACAATTTGATGTAAATAATTCACAACATGTTAGTTTATCACATTACAATGTTTATAGTATTTAGTTACAAGGTTTTAAATATCGGCTAACATGTCCGATGTGTCAGCCGACATATCGGTTTGAGGGCTTGACTGACACGACATAGACGTTTTCAACTCGTATGTCGGTTTTCAGGGCCAAATCGGAAATATCAGGGTTATATCGGGCATATCGGCCTATTTTTTAGCTTTGAAAAATCGGCTGATATGGTACTTTTTTTTAAGATCTGTTTTTTGTTATCGGGTTTGGGTTTAGTGATAAATACCCAAACCCGTTTGACCCGTTCTCATGTTTAAGGGTTTCTTATGAACCCGATAGAAAGAATTTATGAACCCAAATCCATATATTATTTACTTTTTTTATATGTTTAGTTTATAGAATTTATAAAGTATGCTTATATTGAATTTATGAATGCTTAGATTACATATAGGACATGATATTATACATATGCGCATTACCCGATATGGCAATCCGATATTTAGTCAATATCCCCCGATATATCCCCGATTTCCGTTATCCGACATGGATTTCAGCCATCTGACATGAACCCGACATCCGACACTTAAAACCTTGTTTAGTTAGTATTGCATTATTGTATCTAAGTATTGTTAAGCATCAGTTTCATACTTACGATCTCTATAAACGAACACATTTGCATCTATAGAATTGTTTTCTTCCATTGTTTGTTGGTTCTCTAATTTTCAGATTATTTTCCTATTTTTCTGAAATTTTGTCCCTTTTTTAATTTTAAAAGATTGACTTGTTGCTTGAGCCCCAAATGGCACCCTGCTACTTAGTTCTGCGTTTCTGCAAGTTTGGTCGAACAAAGATAAAGTTGAGAAGCACGGAAAGTTGCCTCTAAATTTTGTAGCCATAATTTTTCACTTATATATATTTCCAATAGAAATGGAAGAGCGCTTGTTGTCATCTTCACTCCTCTCAGGTCAAGATGGATGGGGTCCAAATTGCTATTAGGTTCCTCAAATCACATAGCTTGTTTCAAGTTAGTCCCTGTGTTAAGTTGATGTTTCAGTTGAGAAGAATATACCATTAAATTTAACTGTTTCACACGATCTTCCAGTTATACCCTTAACATCAAGATCCATGCCCATTTCAAAACCTAAAGTCAAAACCAAATCCACGACAATCTTCTCTTCTCCGACCACTTTCACCACCAGGACCTAGTACAATATGCAAGAGACAGGAGGCAACAATGTGGATTGTGTTGTCGTTGTTATTGATGTGAGCAAAACCAACAATAACCAGCTCCACATCCTCCACAGTGGATGATGAGAAGGCCAGCGAATGGGTCAGGAAACAATTAAGGAAGAAGCTTTCTTTGGTGGTGCATTTGGTGGTGCACTGACCAACAAGAGTGAGGCAAAATTTGCTCTTTTCTTGCTCAGTCCTCCCCAATCCTCCAATTTCTCCTCCCTATTCCCTACTGGACCCGTAAGTAAGGAGCCTGTCCATTACCAACAAGATGGCTATTACTATCAATTCCCCTTCCTCTGGTGGTACATTGCCATCAAGATCCACAACATGCACCATCAATATCTCAAGATCAAGAACAAGCTCATTTAAATTTAAAATCTCAACCCCAACTAAGAACTAGATCGATTTAGATGAGGGTATGTTTAAGCAAGTGGAGGAGAGGCTGAGGAGGGAGCACGAGGAGATAAGAGTCGGTGATTTGGGGGTAAATGTGGTAGTGATGATAGAGTTGGAAGTGATGGTGGTGGGTTGCAGGGATGAGATTTTTGAAGGATAATAAGAGAGGAAATAAAAAGAGTAGAAAGGTAATTTTTGTTTTGGGCTAATCACTAACCCAACTAAGGTTAAACAATTTGACTGAAAAATTAACTGGACTGATTTAACAACCTATATCATTTGAGGAACCGAATAACAATTTATGATTTGAATGACTAATTGCAGAATATGAAATATTTAAGGGACAAATATCGAAAAAACCGTAAAAGATATCATACAGTAAGTTTTACAGGACAATATTATCAAAACTCATACAGTACATACCGAGAAATTCTAGAAAATATGTTCATGTGCCAGCTACATTCTATAATAGTTTTCTGAAGTCTAATTTAGGAGTTAAAATGTGATAGTCATAATTACTTGTGCAAGAAAAAAAATTGTTAGGCAACATTTTATGGAAAACCGACTGACTTCTCTAGTGTTGCTGATGATCATGAATATTTGATATAGTAAAGTAATGAATCTGGTGTGTCTAATTTATTACTTGGATATGTGTTACGTCAGAGTTTACAACAACGACAACAAGAACAACAAAAAGACTTTATCCCAAATTGTTGGGGTCGGCTACATGAATCATATTCTTCCATTTGTTAAGTCAGGATTTTAGCCATACAAAATTGTATTCTTAACTACATAAATTTGCTATTTGACAGAGACGCATTAATTAGCCTTTCTATGAGATTCAGTTTGTAAAAAAGGTTGGATGGGATTTGAATGAGAGAAGGGAGTATGGAATCCTCTTTTTGATTCTGAGTCTTCCACTCCTGTCGTCACATTTCTTTTTGTTGCTTCAGAAGTAGCTGGTTTCACTTCAACTATACGCATTTTTTAAAATTCCTTTTTTTATTTCGCAGACGATTGACATCTCAATACGGTTATAGGGGAAGTTTCACACTGTCAGCATACATACTCGTAGGGCCTTCACCATCACCTGTTATTGGATGGTGCTTAACGTATCTTTAGAAGGCATCTAAATGAGAAAACTCAAGGTTTCACTTAGAATAAATTTAGGTTTTAGTCAATCTAATGAGATCATTTTTATTCGTGGATCATAAAAATTTAGATAAAAGGCTAATGCTTGAGACTTGTCAACAAAATTCTGAAATATTTTGAAATTGGAGGATTGTATTGATGTTCGACTGTACCAACTACCAATCACCCTTGTCCTCAATTTGTAGCTTGTACCATTTCTATAACTGTGTTCATTACCTTCTCTACCTAGTTCCATCTCATTGCACATCAACTTGAGGAACTCTCATGTACATCAAAATAATTTAATAATTGGAGAAAAATATTTGACCTTTTATTAAATTTTACTTTTCTGGTACGATCTGTTTTAGCAGTCAGGGATACAAGACTAGGAATAATGAGTTCTCTTTTAATGTCTTTTATGGTGTTTATCCGTTTAGTTAAGATTAACCGAAATAATCATGAGGCAAGAAAAGCGGGGTTTTTTTTGTTGATGTCGATATAGTTTATGGATTATTTTACTGTTTCACTGTGTTTATAGGGTCACTTAAGAAAGACAGTTTCTTAAGTTTTTCCAGGAACAGGGTCCATTTATTTTTATTTATATCTGAGTTTTCTTGATAGATTTATTGGTGGATTTAGAGACATGCTGTACCTTTAAAGTTTGAACTTTTATTGTTTAATTTCATTAGAATTGTCATTATGATTTTAATAGATATCTTCGAAAATAATATTATGCTATTTCTCTGTTCACATGCATAAATATAATATGTGCATAATTATCAAATTAGTCCTACTGAATGTTCCCAAATTTACCATGACCCTAGATGCCAATACGATTTACCCTACCCCGTTTATGCAATATATCATTCGAAATTACTTTACCCTGTGGGCCTGTACTGCTACTCTTACCACAAACAAGGTATAAAAGTAATACAATAAAGTGGTTTCTATATAAGTTAATATATTTTTTCCCAATAACATTGTGCTTCTGTTGGTAATTTTATTTAAGTTCATATATTTTTTCCCAATAAAAAGACTATCTTTGCTATTGAAATGTTTTCTATAGACATGTAACTGCTTTCGTTGTTCCAACATGCTCAGACTAAAAAAGTTCTTTGTATTCTTACTTTTCTTAGAAAAATTGTTAATATTGTGTTGTGGCAGGATGTTTTTTCAGTCATGTTATGTAGTCTTATTCTGTTGCAGCAATGTGCTGATGCTGCTCTGAGATTTGCTCAATATTCTTTTAGTATCTTTTTCTTTCTTTCTTTCTTTTAAAATAACTTATCTCCATGGTGTTATCACAAAATAGCTAACCTTTTTTCTGCTTTCAGCCTGCAACTCTTGCAGCGAATGTGAAATCAGTATTCACTTGCTTACTTGATCAAGTAAGTTTGATTTGACATCATTCACATTAATCTGTCACTGTAATCCTTCTAAGTGCACTGAAACATTTATAGGTGAGCCAATATTTAACTGAAGGACTTGAGCGGGCCAGAGAAAGTTTGAATGAAGCTGCAGCTTTGAGAGACAGATTCATGATAGGGACAAGTGTCAGTAGGAGGGTTGCAGCTGCAGCAGCTTCTGCTGTATGTTAATTCTATTTTTATCATTGCAGATGTTAACGTATTATATACCTAGATAAAAAATTATCCAGTTTTAGTCCGAGAGAAGAAAACCCCATATTTGATTCTCTATATGGCAAATCATTGATCTGCAGGCAGAGGCTGCTGCTGCTGCTGGTGAAAGTAGTTTCAGATCTTTCATGATTGCTGTTCAACGGTCTGCAAGTAGTGTGGCTATACTTCAACAAGTAAACATTTTTTAAGGTGCTAATTACTTGTGCATTTTAGTTTTAGATTAGTACTAATGTTGTACTTTTGCAGTATTTTTCAAATACTATTGCTCGGCTCTTGCTTCCTGTGGAAGGTGCTCATGCTGCTTCATGTGAAGATATGGGAGCAGCTGTGTCTAGGGTTGAGGCTGCTGCACACAAGGGTCTCCTCCAGTGTATTGATACTGTGATGGCTGAGGTATGGATCTGTACTTTCTTTCCCATCCTTAACGGAATTTCTTCATTAAAATGATTTAAAACACAGCTACTGTCTTTTAGTCATGCAAGCATGAGAACAATCCTGTCAGTAAGCAAAGGCATCAATCAATAATGTATAGCAAAACAAAAAACCATGCTAGCGTGGAAATGTGATTACCATGGTAAGATTTCTCTTCACCGGACTGCCACGAAGGATCTGAATTGAGCAGCTTGTTTTCTATATACGCTTCATTGAAAATATTTTCATTTGATGTTCTGGTTCCAGTTTCATTTTGAAATACCTGAAAAATTTTATACCTTACGCAGAACTTCATTTTCCAGGAGCATTGAGTTCAGCCGAGCATTTTCCAACTTGATTGTAATTTGAACTGTGAAACAAGATTTAATAGAAATCCACAGTTGAAACAGTTACACTATCTGTGGTATAACACCCGGGGGGGGGGGGGGGCGGGGGGGGGGGGGGGGGGTTGTGCGTGTTTAGGAACTTATGCATCCGTGTCCAGCATTTGACAAATGGACCAGACTAGACTAAGCCTGATCTGCTTATAGTTGAATGAACCTGATTATTTGTAAAATGAATCATCTCCTCCAACCAGAATTAACCTGACTATCTCCAGATTGTATAAATAACTGTCATAGTGGTGGGTGAGTTGGGGGAAGCTGAATCTTTTCTTGGCAACAGTAAATACAACCAGATACGCGGGCAAGAAATCAGAGACATCGAAAAAAATGAATGCAGAGATAACAAACTATATACTGTACTTTGCGGTGACAATCAAACAATCAGCAGGTTAATCATCGAGAAACCTGGGAACTATAATCACTGAAGTCCACAAAAGGAAAAGGAAGAAAAGCTACACTATCAACGTCTCATCCGTGATAGAATCCTATTTGGAGCATCATGTGATCACTGTGATGGAAGATGGAGGGGTTCAGTCACTCAAATTTTGTGGAGGCACTTGATAACTTGGTGTCATCCTTTCCAAGAGAATTTTTTCCTTAACTGACTTTTAGAATTGGTTTTGAACTTTGAGGGAAGTGGTTGTAGGTAGATAAAGATGGATGGAAAGAGTTGCGGCTTTGACACCATCGGTGGAACGCTTGAAGGATGTGGTATTGAGGAGATGGGTAGAGAAGAAAATGAGGAACAACTCAAGTTAGGGTTTTGAACTTTTGATAACCTAAATGGTTTAGATATACGTATGTTTCTTTGTTACCATATGTTCAACTGGCTAGCTGGTTTGAAGCTTTGCTGGTGGGTGTTATCTCATGTATCGCGTCATGTATAGGGTCCAGATTCTTGACAGGTTTTTGAATAAAAAAGTTGAGCTGATATTTTATGTCCCTTTAAGAAATTAAGCCATCTGGTTAACTTGATTATGACCATTACCGAACGAGGGTGGCTTTTTAACTTTGATCGGGGTTGGCACGTCAGGTCAAGATTGCCACGAGGTCCACCCTTTTCTATGATACACATACATGATACATTTGCAGAAAAAAAAAAAAGAAAACATCACATGAGCTGCATGTTAAAGACGCCTTTATTTTCCAGTAAGAATTATTGGGTGCGATAACAGTGCATCAGCATGCCCTCTCAACTTTGGTTGCAGCGTGTTGGAAGAACCTGGAAAGTCTGTTAATATCTTTAATTTTTAACATAGGGACTTTGATAATTTTATCTGCATGTTACTTTGTCTTATGGTAAACCTTCATGCAGGTAGAGAGGCTGCTTTCAACAGAGCAAAAGGCTACAGATTATCGATCTCCTGATGATGGAATTGCCCCTGATCATCGACCAACAAATGCCTGCATAAGGTACGTTCAGCTTATATTGCTATGTCAAATAAGTAAAAGTGATCTATTGTTTAAGAATTACTTTATTATTTTCAGAGTGGTAGCCTACCTTTCTCGTGTGCTAGAAGTTGCATTTACCGCTCTAGAGGGTCTCAACAAACAATCATTCTTGAGTGAACTGGTAAGTTTCTACTTGGATTTTTCAATGATTTGGAACAGTGTCAGAGCGTTAACTCTTTTGATCATCGAGCGCCAACCCTTAATCCTTGCTTGTAAGTTTATGGGTTTGTGCTTCTGTTATCTTCTGTCAGAGGCACTACCATCTATGAATATGTCTGTTTCTCACTTTCATCGAGCGCCAACCCTTAATCCTTGCTTGTAAGTTTATGGGTTTGTGCTTCTGTTATCTTCTGCTAGGGGCACTACCATCTATGAATATGTCTGTTTCTCACTTTCATATATTCTTCCTGAGAAACCTCTTTTAAGTGCTTGCTTTGATTATTTGATTCGCGTAAGCATTCTTTTAGACACAATCCTTTAAATGTTGTAAAGCATGTCTTCATTAAGATTTGATCTGGGAGTGCATAAATCATAAAAAAATTATGCTGTCATTAAATGAGTTGCGTGGAATTTTTCAGAAATAGATTACATATATAAGAAAAATGGGTATACTTGTCATATGGAGGGATTCCCTCATATGACAATGATGTGGCTCGATCTCAACCAAATAAATAAAGGACTAAAGGAGAGAAACCCTTATAGACACACTTGGTTAAGATTGAGTAAAACCATTGTATATAGAATATAGTAAAGCTCTTGTAAACTTTAGTGGATAGAAACTCTTATCCATCAACTTTTTTATCTATTGGCTTTGTTTGGAGATTTGTGCCACATCAATGCTATGTTTGAGATGTGCTTCTCGATGTGTATCACGTGCTAGCACAAATCTTAGAGCAAAATAAATGGATAAAAAAATTGGTGGATTGGACAAGAGCTCCAATCAACTTAAGCTCACACGAGCTCTGCTCTGCTCTCTCTCTCTCTCTCTCTCTCTCTATATATATATATATATATATATATATACATACCCTCCTCCTTCCCTCCCTCCCTCCACACACAGAGACACACACATCTACGCATGCACAGAGTTTTATCCCTTTATCTTGCTTTGAGATTCGTGTTGGTGTGTGATGCATATCACACACCAAGGCACACATCTCACAGGTAGCCTTGGTTTGTACCCCCAAAGTAAATCCAATGAATTAAAAAGTCGGGGGATAGAGCCCCCTATCAATTTAAGTTAATTCTGGCTTTGCTCGTGCTATATACATAACTCAAAGTGGTAGATCATTAGACTGTGTTGACCAATTGAACATTGTGCTTGTATATAACTATAACGTATATAAAAGTAATCATAATTCATGACATCATTAAACTTCAAAATATTTCACAAAGCAAAGTTCCTTGTAGATGATTGTAAAGAGAGGTGAAAGGCAAAGATTGCAACCAAAAAAGTATACGAAATTAGGAAACAGCTTGTTGAATTTGTAGCCAAAAAAAGAAGAAAAAGGAAGCATCATGTTGAATTTTCTGACATGCTCTTGAGTTACTTGTCTGTTCTGTAAATGAAGCCTCACCCTCAACAAGCCTAGAAGAGATGAGAGAGAGGGAAGGCTTGATAGCGAGAGAGAAGAAAACTGATCCAGTTAGGATGCTTAGCAAATTTAGGTTTTAACCTAATGAGACGGTTCAAGAATCTAGGTTTCAATAATCTCAAATACACAGGCTGTCTCATTTTGGTGGTTCAAAATCCCTAACTGAATCAGTGCAGCACTACATCTGATCATGCGGATGCTTACATGACCACATAAATTGTGTTTTAGAACTTCGATTCCACTCTCAACATGCTTCTGTGTCTAGATTGATGAGTTTATTTGCTGCTATATTTTAATTAGCATTTATGGGCTTTGGTGCTTATTTGCTGGATAACGGAAGATCATCATTAGCTTCTTAAGGATACTCTTTTTGTCTTGGCTTTTTTTTGCTTTAAATTGATTATTCAATCTATGTAAGCTGTTTGTTGGGAAAAGATTTACTGGACTAGCGCATCAATATTTGCCTGTAACCTGTTTTTAATTTTTAATTATTTGATCATGACTTTAGGGAAATCGCTTGCATAAAGGCCTACTCAATCATTGGCAGAAGTTCACCTTTAGTCCAAGGTAACAATTCTTATATTCTTACATATATTTCACTGTAGCCTGAAAGATTGTAGAACATGGAGTAACTTGTGGTTCATTTACAACCAATCATGTTATCTTTCTGTAATTTTAACTTGCAATGTAGTAGTAGTATAACCTTATCGTAATAATTATCTGGAAGATTACTTACTTATTAAGGGAAAAGATATTATTCTATGATTTTGTTGGGTGTGCAACCATCGGTTCGGTTCGGTTTTTACCAAAATTTGAACAACCGAACCGAACCCTCTATAATTCAAAACCGAACCGAACTGTTGCAAGTCGGTTCGGTGCGGTTCGGTCTGGTTTGTTCGGTTCTAACTTCATCAAACTTCTTATCAAACAACAAACCGTGTTAAAGAAAAAAAGATATTAACAAAGTAGGAGATTATGAAGCATTAAACACTGATATAATGATATTGTTTTCAACCCATAATAATTCAGAAAATGAGTTTAGGGTTTGAGTCTTTGACTCTTTGGGGATTGGTCGGGTAGGGTTTGAGATCAAAATGGATAGTATTGCACTATATTCGGTCGGTTCGGATTGGTTTGGGTTGAAAAGTTTTCAAACCGACCCGAACCGGCCTACTCATAAAACCGATTTGTTCGGGTCGGGTCGGTCGGTTTTTTCGGTTTGGACCGAACCATGCTCAGCCCTAGTTGTATGCATATGCATCTACTGTTAGTTTGCCTGCTCTCATTTACTTGGATGATTGTGAAAGGAAGAACGCAATATCTGTTGTGGTTTTGCATCTGCTACCTTGAAGTTTTCTGTCTGCTTCTCTTTAGCCATGCTTTTCTAATGTCTATTAGGTGAATATGCATATTTATGTGATATGGAAATCTTTTACCCCATAATACTCCATCTGTTGCAGCATAACTCACGGTCTTTTATCTCCATTTGGCATGCTCACAAGTGTATTTTTCTCTCTTTCTGGAGTTATCAAGTCTATAGACAATAGCATGACTTTAAAACAACTATTTTAGAGCCCTCCATGAACTTAATGTATCTGAAGAAGGGGTAGCATTATTTCTCTCTTAAAACAGTGAGTGCTTTTTCCCTCCTGAGTTATGTCATGGGCAAGAATGTATTCATCATTTGATCTATAATTTATTCCTTGTGACACAAGGACTGATGTTAGCCTACATAATGTATAGCTTGGAATCGTTCATTATTGCATGTTTCTGGTGAAGAACTTCAAATAGATTATAACTTTGATACTGTGGGGACCATACATATAAATGGCTTCAGCAGAAGGTTGCATTTCTCTTTTCATAGCTCGGAATCTTTCATTATTGCATGTTTCAGGTGAAGAACTTCAAATAGATTATAATTTTGATACTGTGAGGACCATACCTATAAATGGTTTCAGCAGAAGGTTGCATTTCTCTTTTCATTATGTTCAGTTATGATAAGAGTTGCATATGTTGAATGAAAAATATTACTTGACAACCAAACAATTTGAGACTACTACTGTTTCCTTTAACCAAGCTATGTTTCTTCCTTTTCTTCTGATTGTGACACTTACTTTTCAGTTTGGTTACCTTTTTGTTGCTCTGTTTAATGGCTCAAATTGCCGTTTACTGAAGTAAAGGAAAAGTATTTGGCTACCTTAAAGGATGGATATTGCTAATATTGATTCACATGGTGGCTAAACTAATTCAAAATTTGTGTAACCATTAAATACTAGTGATCTGAAGCTCCGTTTTACTACCTTATTCTGTCAATTTAACTGTGAGACTTCATTATCTAATGCTACAATTATTTGCAGCGGTGGACTGAGGATAAAGCGAGACATTACTGAGTATGGGGACTTTGTTCGCAGCTTCAATGCTCCTTCCATTGACGAAAAATTTGAACTTCTTGGCATGTATGTTGTGAACGATATAATGTTTTACTGTGTTTATTTTTCCTGGATTAAATGAGATGACTATTTTTCCCCCCATTCAGCGTGGCAAATGTCTTCATTGTTGCCCCTGACAGCCTTGCTTCATTATTCGAAGGAAATCCAAGCATCCGGAAGGACGCTTTAAGGTATTTGTGCTGCTTTTATTATTATTATTTTGTACTAATATGAAAAATTAATGTCATGATGTTCTGACAACTGGTTGAAATTTCCAGATTTATTCAACTTCGAGATGACTACAAATCTGCAAAGATTGCATCTAGGCTCAACAACATAGTGTCTGATTCCTAGTATGACGATTTGAAGGAGAGTCAAGCATTGTACAGTGCTGGAATCAGTGGAACACGTCAATTTGAGTTATTCAAATTAGACATGGAAAGATGTAGGATGTAGAGGTGGCAATATGTAATGATCTACTTATTTATCTTGTAATTTTATTCTAATTTTTTAGTGATGATAAGTCTGTTACATTCATGTCCCATGTCGGATAGCTGAGTGTTTGTTGTAATATAAAAATGTGCAAGTGTCCTTTGATATAAGGTCTGTTCGTTTGCCTTAAAAAAATGGGAAATCAAAGAAATAGAAAACTATTTCTAAGAAGAATTGTTTTGCGAGTGTTTGGTTTGCTAAAAAAAGAAGGAAATCAATGAAATGGAGATGAAATGATGTTAGTTGTCACATTATTATTGGATGATGTGAGTGATTTTTTAAGAAAACTAGTTTTGATGTTGTTTGGTTGGCGAAAAAAATAAGGAAATGAATTATAAGAAACATATTTCCTGTAGTTTGTTGATTTCTTTTGTTTGGTTCATTCTTAAAAATAAGAAATGAAATGAGATGAGATGAGTTGTCATTGTATTATTGGGTGGTGTGACCCATACTTAAGAAAAGTGTTTTCATAACTTTTTAGGATAAAAACAAAGAAATGAAATGTTAATGAGATGAGGTGAATTGTTATAATATTTTATTGGATAATATGAGTGATTTGAAATGATGAGAAGAGATGAGTTGAGTGATGTTTGGATGAAAATAATATTTTATTAGATGTGACGGAAGAGTTGTTAGATGAAAATAATATTTTATTAGATGTGATGGATGTGTGATTAGATGAAAATAATATTTTATTAGATGATGTGGATGAGTTGTTGGATAAAAATAATATTTTATTGGATGTTGTGGGTGAGTTTTAGGGATGGAAACGGAGGAAATAGTACTTTTTGAGATTTTCACCTTTTCCATTTCCATTTCTTGGTTTTTAGGAAATAACCACAGACCCTAAGACGAAAATATATGTTGCATTCAAAACTCGATATGTGTATATTCTAAAGATTTGCTGTTTTTCTTGCTTGTAGACGGTGAAACGATTTTGGACGCTAGGTTAGTTATTATTTTTATAATTGATTAGCACGTAAATACCCTGTACTTTCACTCATTTAGCACTTGTATACCTTTATGCGAATGTGAAAAAATTCACTGAAAATTTTCATATAATATTCACATGTTAATTTAGGGCTTTAAACTATTAATATTTGATAAATTTATTATTGATCATGCTAAAAATTTAACTTAAATGTAACACAATTCTATTTTAGAAATTGAATTAGGGACAAAATTTCAAGGGAAAAATGTGTCGGGGCCCCAAAAGCTGAAAAACCATGTGACGAGGCCCCTTGTATTTTCCCTCTTGTGTATAAGCCCAAAAAGCAGCCTCTAATATTTCTAGGGCTCTCCACGTCAGCTGTATACAGCCAGAGGCATTATATTTTAAAAAAACCCGACTTTACCCTTCTCCTTCTTCCTCAGACGCTTCGTCACCTCTCTTCGTCACATCCCATTAAATACAAACTACTGTAAGAAATGGAGGGTAATTTCCCCCCTTTTTCAGTCTATCATGAGCAATAAATATCTAGTTATCCATTACTCTTCCATTACTCTTCCTCAGACCAAAATTCCCTCCATTACTTTTCCTCAGACCAAAATTCTCTCCATTACCCTTCCCTCCACTTCATAATGGCTGAAAAGGACATCACCTGCATCGTAGCTTCGGGTGATAGAGCAGTATTCATGAAGATTAACACTTCAACCACTATTCTTGATCTAAAATTTGATGTGTCAGATAGGTTAGATCTTCCATATGA
Source organism: Asparagus kiusianus (assembly GCA_022839385.1). Lineage (NCBI taxonomy): Eukaryota > Viridiplantae > Streptophyta > Magnoliopsida > Asparagales > Asparagaceae > Asparagus > Asparagus kiusianus. The sequence goes on along the minus strand of BQKN01066598.1, from coordinate 114,618 downwards.
ATCATTAAGTTTGTCATTCAAAGATGAAACGAATGGAAGCTTTAAATTTCCTATTGAGAACGAGGGGGATCTGTCGTCTATGGTGGAGCATTGCCATAACAGAGGATTAAAGGAGGTTCACATGCAAGCTTTCAAGGAAAAAGAGGATTCTTCAAAAGTCCACAGCGCCGTTCAAGTTCGAGATGACATGTAGGGGCAAGGATTTTTTTGATGCTAAGAACAATATTCATGTAATATCAGTTAATGTTAGTTCATTGGATTATAGCTCGGATTCTAATAGATTTGCTAGTTCTAGCCAACAACTTGTAGTTATAAACCCAGCCCTCGTTTTTTAATTCAAACTTAATAATTCTCGCTTTTACGTTAGTTCTAGCTTCTATTACCCTAGTTCTAGCTTGTATACAGCCAGTACTAGCCCACAACTTGCTAGTTCTATACTCAGCCCGTGTTTTTAATGCAAACTTGTAAATTCTAGCTTCTACGTTAGTTCTATCTTCTATCTCACTAGTTCTAGCTTGTATACAACCAGTTCTAGCCCACAACTTACTAGTTCTAATACCAGCCAGCGTTTTTAAATGAAAACTTGTTAAATCTAGCTATTACGTTAGTTCTAGCTTCTATCCCACTAGTTCTAGCTTCTATACAGTCAGTTCTAGCCCACAACTTGCTAGTTCTAAACCCAGCCGATTTTTTTTCATGCTAAGTTGTTAATTCTAGGTACTACGTTAATTCATGTAATATCAGTTAATGTCGGTTCTAATAGATTTATTGTTAAGTATAATCTATTAGTTGTTAGTTCCAATAGACTTATTGTTAGTGCTAATCGATTGCTATGAGATCTAGTTCAAACTGTGTTAGGTCCAACATGTTAGTTCTAAGTGACTTCATTTTCGGTCTAAACGTTTTCATGTTAGTTCTAAATGAAATCTTTTTAGTTCAATTGGATTCCACGATAGTTATAACACATATAACACAAGCAGTTGATGTTATTTTGCCTTTTCCTTATTTGTGTTATTTGTTGATGTTTCTATTGTATAGTTTATGATCATTTGTTCATGTTCTTTAAATTTGCAGCGCTACCAGCAACATGAACTCAAAAAGCATAGAGGGTGGCCCGCCGTTGTCGACGCCCACATGTGTTTCAGATAGGATCCCCAATGATAATCCTTCTGGAGATAATGTTCCGATGATTGATGACATGATTAGCAGATCAGAGAGGATTCCTGCTTGGTGGCACACTGCTTTAACCGGTGAGGGACAACGGTTTGAGAGTGCGAAGGAATTAAGATTGGCTTTACTATACTATTCCATGGCCAAAAAATTCGAGTACTTGTTTGCTAAGAATGAACCGAAGCGTATTCGAGTCTTTTGTCGGTTCAAGGAAGCCCAAAATTGCCCGTGGATGTTATTTGCCTCTCCAACGCAAAATGAGAACAGACTTGAAATCAAAACCTTCGTGGACAACCACACATGTGGGAATTTTGGCAATAATGCAGGTCAATCTAGGGCGTCACGACAATTCATTGCGACCCAAGTATTACCCACGTTAAAGGTCCGACCAGATTTACGACCTATCGACGTACAAAAGGAGTTACTAACTTCGTATGGGCTTAGGGTCGATTATAGCAAGATATGGTAGGGTAAAGAAAGAGCACAAGAGCAACTATATGGTGATGCCCATGAGTCCTACGATCAATTACGATGGTAAAAGAAGATAATATCTATAACATAGACACTAATTTCATTTATGTTGATCCTAACATATAATCTTCAATGGTCTAGGTATGTAGAAGAGGTTAAGAAGACAAACCCAGGTAGCTACATTCATGTTGAACAAAATGAGGGGAGGTTTTCAAAGCTATTCATCTGTTATGCCGCCTGCATAAATGGGTTTTTGAACGGTTGTAGACCACTTATATTTTTGGATGGTACCTTTCTGAAAGATCGTTTCAAAGGTATACTCCTCAGCGCCGTTGCTTACGTTGGAAATCAGGGGATATTTCCATTAGCCTATTGCATCTGCGATCAGGAAAATACTGTAAACTGGAATTGGTTCTTACAAGGTTAGTTCGGGTAATGTTAGTTCTACTAGAATTCATGCTAGTTCTAACTCATTCGTTGTTAACTCTAACTTCAAATATGTTGACTACAAATATTTCGTTGTTAACTCTAACTTCAAATATGTTAACTATAAATATTTATATGTTTATGGTCTATTCTCTATGAAAGGCCAGATCCATACAACCATCCACACAAGCTAGTTATAATATCTGATGCGGATAAGGGATCAGAGAAGCAGTCAGAGAATATTTTCTGGATGCTATACACTCTAGATGTGTTCTGCATCTAGTTGAGAATTTCAGGACAAAGTTGCGGGATTTGGGTTTCAAGGCAAAGGATACTCGGATTTTGGGCAACCTTTTGCAATCTGCTTGTTACAAATATACTAAAGCAGAATGGAATGACTATGTGGAGGACATTAGACTGGCGGACGAACGAGCCTACAATATTGTCATGAACTACGCTCCAGAGAACTGGGCTAACGCATTTTCCCCCGGAATAAGGTAATTTAGAAGCTATGTCATTTCTTATTTCAGTTAGTTGTTTGCCTAACTAAATTAGACATGAATGGATACACTGGACCTAACTATAACCTAGTCGGAACTAACATAGGCGATATACCCAACACTTGTAATAGAACATGGGTAATAACCCAGTTAGCTGGAGTTAGATCTAACTGTGTACTATCTAGAACTATCACGATAGAAGCTTTCACTAAGAACTACTCAGCTAGAACTGACATGACAAATATCTCAGTATTTTTGATGAATTCCCTGTTATGTTCCAGATATGGTCACGTTACATCAAATGTTGCAGAGTCATTCAACAAATGGATACATGAGGCTAGGCTTCTACGGATACTACAACTCATAGAACACATACGTAAACAGATTATGGTTCGCATGAATGAGCGACGATTAATGGCTGAAAGTTGGAATGGATTTCTTTGTCCTAAAGCCGAACTTGTCCTCAAAGAGAACATGGAAAATGGGCGTCCATTGGATGTGCGTCAGTCTCATACAAGATTATTTGAGGTACAATCTCATAAAACTTGTAAAGTGGATCTTGACAATAAAACATGCACGTGCCGCGCGTGGGATGTAACCCGTATCTCTTGCAAACATGCATGTGCAACCATTATGTTTATGAAGAGGGATGTTTACCAATTCTGTGACTGGTTTATGACGGTTGAAGCTTTTAAAAAGAGCTACGAGCCAATCCTCTACCCCATCCCCGATTACGAGAAGCGTAGCGTACCACGGGAGGAGATACAGATCCTACCACCATTAACAACAAAAAGGAAAGGGAGAAATAAGACTAGGCGTATCAACAACAGAACAGTTTACACAAGGCCACTTAAATGCTCTCGATGTCATGTGGAAGGTCACAACCGTAAAACATGTAATGAATCTATTGCTGACTAAGTACTTGATATATTGTTAACTATTTTGCTTGTATATTTACAAACTAGTACGTTTTGTTTAATGTTGAAAGTATTTTGATGTGTGATGAGAACTAGCATCATCTCCACTAGCAAAAATGATGTAAGTATTAGAACTAAACGAGAACAAATAGATCTGACAATGGCCAAGATAGAACAGACACGACAGCATCAAGAACTAAAACCACAGCAGCTAGAACTAGCAAGTTGTGGGCTAGAACTGGCTGTATACAAGCTAGAACTGGTGGGATAGAAGCTAGAACTAACGTGGAAACCAGAAGTGAGAACTAGCATGTAAAAAATGAGAGCAGGATTTAAAACTAGCAAGATGTGGGCTAGAACTGGAGGGATACACGCTAGAACTGGTGGGATAGGAGCTAGAACTAACGTGGAACCCAGAAATAACAACTTAGCATGGAAAAATCGAGGGCTGTCATTAGAACTAGCTGGATGTGGGCTAGAACTGGTGGGATACAAGCTAGAACTGGTGGGATAGGAGCTAGAACCAACGTGGAACCCCGAAATAACAATTTAGCATGAAAAAAACGAGGGCTGTCATTAGAACTAGCAAGATGTGGGCTAGAACTGGCTGAATACAAGCTAGAACTGGTGAGATAGAAGTTAGAACTAACGTCGACCAAGAAATAACAAATTAGTATGGAAAAAACTAGGGCTATGATTAGAACTAGCAAGATGTGGGCTAGAACTGGTGGGATACAAGCTAGAACTAGTGGGATAGGAGCTAGAACTAACGTGGAACCAAGAAATATCAACTTAGCATGAAAAAATCGAGGGATTTTATTAGAACTAGCAAGATGTGGGCTAGAACTGACTGGATACCAGCTAGAACTAGTGGGATAGGAGCTAGAACTAACGTAGAAACCAGAAATAACAACTTAGCATGAAAAAATCGAGGGCTGTCATTAGAACTAGCAAGAT
>BQKN01066598.1:89136-110167 GCA_022839385.1 Asparagus kiusianus | reverse complement strand
GAAAAAATCGAGGGCTGTCATTAGAACTAGCAAGATGTGGGCTAGAACTAGCTGGATACCAGCTAGAACTGGTGGGATAGGAGCTAGAACTAACGTGGAAACCAAAAATAATAACTTAGCATGTAAAAATCAAGGGCTGTCATTAGAACTAGCAAGATGTGGGCTAGAACTGGTGGGATACAAGCTAGAACTGGTGGGATAGGAGCTAGAACTAACATGGAACCAGAAATAACAACTTAGCATGAAAAAAACAAGGGCTGTCATTAGAACTAGCAAGATGTAGGCTAGAACTGGTGGGATACAAGCTAGAACTGGTGGGATAGGAGCTAGAACTGGTGTGGAACCAAGAAATAACAACTTAGCATGAAAAAAACGAGGGCTGTGATTAGAACAAGCAAGATGTGGGCTAGAACTGGTGGGATACAAGCTAGAACTGGTGGGATAGGAGCTAGAACTAACGTGGAACCCAGAAATAATAAATTAGCATGGAAAAACGAGGGCTGTGATTAGAACTAGTAAGATGTGGGCTAGAACTGGTGGGATACAAGTTAGAACTGATGGGATAGGAGCTAGAACTAACGTGGAACCGAGAAATATCAACTTAGCATGAAAAAATCGAGGGCTGTCATTAGAACTAGCAAGATGTGGGCTAGAACTGGCTGGATACCAGCTAGAACTGGTGGGTTAGGAGCTAGAACTAACGTGAAACCCAGAAATAACAACTTAGCATGAAAAAATCGAGGGCTGTCATTAGAACTAGCAAGATGTGGGCTAGAACTGGTGGGATACAAGCTAGAACTGGTGGGATAGGAGCTAGAACTGGTGTGGAACCAAGAAATAACAACTTAGCATGAAAAAACGAGGGCTGTGATTAGAACAAACAAGATGTGGGCTAGAACTGGTGGGATACAAGCTAGAACTAGTGGGATAGGAGCTAGAACTAACGTGGAACCCAGAAATAACAACTTAGCATGGAAAAAACGAGGGCTATCATTAGAACTAGCAAGATGTGGGCTAGAACTGGTGGGATACAAGCTAGAACTGGTGGGATAGGAGCTAGAACTAACGTGGAACCCAGAAATAACAAATTAGCATGGAAAAACGAGGGCTGTGATTAGAACTAGCAAGATGTGGGCTAGAACTGGTGGGATACAAGCTAGAACTGGTGGGATAGGAGCTAGAACTAACATGGAACCGAGAAATATCAACTTAGCATGAAAAAATCGAGGGTTGTCATTAGAACTAGCAAGATGTGGGCTAGAACTGGCTGGATACCAGCTAGAACTGGTGGGATAGGAGCTAGAACTAACGTGGAACCCAGAAATAACAACTTAGCATGAAAAAAATCGAGGGCTGTCATTAGAACTAGCAAGATATGAGCTAGAACTGGTGGGATACAAGCTAGAACTGGTGGGATAGGAGCTAGAACTAACGTGGAACCGAGAAATATCAACTTAGCATGAAAAAATCGAGGGCTGTTATTAGAACTAGCAAGATGTAGCCTAGAACTGGCTGGATACAAGCTAGAACTGGTGGGATAGGAGCTAGAACTAACGTGGAACCCCGAAATATCAACTTAGCATGAAAAAATCGAGGGCTGTGATTAGAACTAGCAAGATGTTGGCTAGATCTGGTGGAATACAAGCTAGAACTGGTGGGATAGGTGCTAGAACTAACGTGGAAGCATTTATTAAAAACTAGCCGTTAGAACCAACATTGTAGCCAGAATTAACAATTGCAGCAGCTATAACACGCTCGAGGGCTAATAGAACTAATACGATAGCATCTAGAAATAACATATCATTCGGTATAACGATTGTAAATAGAAATAACAACGAGTTATAACAACCGTCCACAGCTTGCAACGTTTTTAACAATGATTTATAACTATCAACGAATAGTTTCCTTCCATTACAGCAGCAAAATTTGACAGAAACTATCTTCATGCGGTGTTGCGGGCCAGAAAGAACCTGGGTTCTCATTTGTTGCTTCCCTCGCTTGATCGGTAGATGTCTGATAAAACTTTATCACTACTAGTTCTCTTACGCTTTCCGCGCATGGATGATGGAGAGCTGGACTTTGATGAAGAACTTTGCGAGCCTGAAGCGTTTCCTGGCTGAGGAGAATTGACGGTGCGGTGAGCCGCCCCCAGATTGGAAGGGCCGATCCCTTGGTTTTGGAGAAAGCGCTGCCACTGTTCTCTATCCACAGTTATGTGCCTACAGTCCCAGCTAACCTCCTGCAACTCTGGATCATAACTAATAGGCTGCGCAGGCTGTGAACCTAAGTTAAGGCGAGTGGATCCCTGAGCCCTCTCCAAACCCGGCCTGCATAGGACCTGCGTCACAGCGTAGCCTTCCTTTATGTTTCCGTCAACTGGAGATGTGTAACGGAACCTAAACCTCTTAGGGATAGCAGATAAATCCCTAACCTTGAGGAGCACTTTACAGTCTTCGAAGTTAGTATTGCTTATGACGTCCCTAGAGCACTTAATGCATTCACCAATACCAGCAAGGAGAGTTCGTAGGAATTCATAATTCCAGAGATGGTATGGTACATTGAAGAGACGGATCTATACAAGAAAAGGTTAGGGCACCGTTATTAACCTGTGATCTTCCCTCCAACGGCGGAATCTTCCCCTAAAGGTGCCCATGTCTACTAGGCCGAGCTCTATGGCTTGGGCAAGTAGGGCGTCCGACGGAAACTGCACCATGAAGCTATGCCCTGCCACTTTTTTTATTTGATGGGGCCACGACGTTAGATTGAATCGATAAGCCAGCATCTCTCTGAGCTCCTGGACGGATGGACGGCCTGCTTCAAGATTGAAGATGACGAAAGCAGAGAGATGCCTGATGGTGCTAGTGGTGGTGGTAGGGACGGTAAGCAACCTTGGTGGGGCCCGAGCAGTTATACCGTGATGACAATCTCGAGAGTGGTGCCCTGATCCATGGCAATGTACACAAGCGGAATCCTTATCCATCTTTGATGTTTACTAACAAAGATTGAAGAAGCTGGGTTTGAGAGTTCGTTTTGGAATAAGGGGTTTAGAGAGTCCGCCGATGCTGGTGGAAGAAGAAGAAGTTGATGGGTTATGAAGGTATGGCGGCGACGTGAGAATAAAGAGAAATAGCACTAAACTATACTATATTAAATGAGAATATATGATGGGACGGCTGTTGGGGTGATAGGACATGTCTTGAAAAGGAGCAAATATCCGATGTGTATTAAAGCAGTGATGAGAAATTATTTTCTTGGGAAGACACGCTTCTATTGAGCCAGAAATAAAATATTAGTCCAAGAACTATCACTAACAAAGATAGAACTATGGAGAAATTATAGATAATAAGAATAAGCTTCTATTACCCTAGTTCTAGCTTCTATGCCACCAGTTCTAGCTTGTATACTTCCAGTTCTAGCCCACATCTTGCTAGTTCTAAACCCAGCCCGCCTTTATTTGATTCTAATTTTGTTATTTCGGGGTTCCACGTTGGTTCTAGCTCCTATCCCACCAGTTCTAGCTTGTATCCCACCAGTTCTAGCCCACATCTTGCTAGTTCTAATGACAGCCCTTGTTTTTTCCATGCTAATTTGTTATTTCTGGGTTCCACGTTAGTTCTAGCTCCTATCCCACCAATTCTAGCTTGTATCCCACTAGTTCTAGCCAACATCTTGCTAGTTCTAATGACAGCCCTCGTTTTTTCCATGCTAATTTGTTATTTCTGGGTTTCACGTTAGTTTTAGCTCCTATCCCACCAGTTCTAGCTTGTATCCCACCAGTTCTAGCCCACATTTAGCTAGTTCTAATGACAGCCCTCGTTTTTTCCATGCTAATTTGTTATTTCTGGGTTCCACGTTAGTTCTAGCTCCTATCCCACCAGTTCTAGCTTATATCCCACCAGTTCTAGCCCACATCTTGCTAGTTCTAATCACAGCCCTTGTTTTTTCCATGCTAATTTGTTATTTCTGGGTTCCATGTTAGTTCTAGCTCCTATCCCACCAGTTCTAGCTGGTATCCAGCCATTTCTAGCCCACATCTTGCTAGTTCTAATGACAGCCCTCGTTTTTTCCATGCTAATTTGTTATTTCTGGGTTCCACGTTAGTTTTAGCTCCTATCCCACCAGTTCTAGCTTGTATCCTACCAGTTCTAGCCAACATCCAGCTAGTTCTAATGACAGCCCTCGTTTTTTCCATGCTAATTTGTTATTTCTGGGTTCCACATTAGTTCTAGCTTGTATCCCACCAGTTCTAGCCCACATCTTGCTAGTTCTAATAACAGCCCTCGATTTTTCCATGCTAAGTTGTTATTTCTGGGTTTCACGTTAGTTCTAGCTCCTATCCCACCAGTTCTAGCTGGTATCCAGCCATTTCTAGCCCACATCTTGCTAGTTCTAATGACAGCCCTCGATTTTTTCATGCTAAGTTGATATTTCTCGGTTCCACGTTAGTTCTAGCTCATATCCCACCAGTTCTAGCTTGTATCCCACCAGTTCTAGCCCACATCTTGCTAGTTCTAATGACAGCCCTCGATTTTTCATGCTAAGTTGTTATTTCTGGGTTCCATGTTAGTTCTAGCTCCTATCCCACCAGTTCTAACTTGTATCCCACCAGTTCTAGCCCACATCTTGCTAGTTCTAATGACAGCCCTCGTTTTTTCCATGCTAATTTGTTATTTCTGGGTTCCACGTTAGTTCTAGCTCCTATCCCACCAGTTCTAGCTTATATCCCACCAGTTCTAGCCAACATCTTGCTAGTTCTAATGACAGCCCTCGTTTTTTCCATGCTAATTTGTTATTTCTGGGTTTCACGTTAGTTTTAGCTCCTATCCCACCAGTTCTAGCTTGTATCCCACCAGTTCTAGCCCACATCCAGCTAGTTCTAATGACAGCCCTCTTTTTTTCCATGCTAATTTATTATTTCTGGGTTCCACGTTAGTTCTAGCTCCTATCCCACCAGTTCTAGCTTATATCCCACCAGTTCTAGCCCATATCTTGCTAGTTCTAATCACAGCCCTCGTTTTTTCCATGCTAATTTGTTATTTCTGGGTTCCACGTTAGTTCTAACTCCTATCCCACCAGTTCTAGCTTGTATCCCACCAGTTCTAGCCCACATCCAGCTAGTTCTAATGACAGCCCTCGTTTTTTCCATGCTAATTTGTTATTTCTGGGTTCCACGTTAGTTCTAGCTCCTATCCCACCAGTTCTAGCTTGTATCCCACCAGCTCTAGCCCACATCTTGCTAGTTCTAATGACAGCCCTCATTTTTTCCATGCTAATTTGTTATTTCTTGGTCGACGTTAGTTCTAACTTCTATCTCACCAGTTCTAGCTTGTATCCAGCCAGTTCTAGCCCACATCTTGCTAGTTCTAATCACAGCCCTCGTTTTTTTCATTCTAAGTTGTTATTTCGGGGTTCAACGTTGGTTCTAGCTCCTATCCCACCAGTTCTAGCTGGTATCCAGCTAGTTCTAGCCCACATCTTGCTAGTTCTAAACCCTGCCCTCGTTTTTACATGCTAATTTGTTTTTTCTAGGTTCTACGTTAGTTATAGCTTCTATACCACTAGTTCAAGCTTGTATATAGCTAGTTCTAGCCCACATCTTTCTAGTTCTAAACCCAACCTTTGTTATTTACTTGCACACTTGTTATTTTTGCTTCTACGAGATTGAACTAGCAGAACCGAACGTAATACACTCAAACTAATGCTCAAGTAGAGTTAACAAGAAAGAGCTATAACATTCTCTTTTTTACCAACAACAGGACATTAGATTGTCCAATACCTCTGTCAATGTACATTTTCAATCTAACTGCTACATACATAATTCTATTTATAAACAATGAATCATTCTCTTTGTATAAACATGTCATTCATCACTATAAGCTAACCCATCTGTATGTCTTTGCTCGCAACCGGCTAACAATAATTTTGCGGCAACCCTCGCTCGCATAGCTTCAGGGGTTTCGTCCGGAGGATTTACCCGCAATGTCGAGCGACCTTGAATTATTGCTTGGATGTAGAGGTAGACGAATACACCACAGTCATAGCTGCAACATAGTATGCTATATTAGACATTTTCCCAAGAGATAGAACTATAACACTTTTTACGTGAAGGAACTAACCTCCCTCTTTGTGGCTCGCATTTGATGGCCCTGTATTTAAATACTCTGGATACATTTGACCTTACAAAATCAACTTGCTGTTCATTAAAATAGTTTATGATTTTATGAACAGGCTCCATCCAAGCTTCATGGCCAGCAGAACTGTAGTGGTTGACGACCTTTTCTTTCAGATCAACTTCAACCAGATGCTAATGGTCGTGCCTGACCAACGGAATCAACAGATGCTCTATTCGAACGGCTGTGTATTTTTCAATATATTGCAAAAACAGCTCGTAGTTCGATGGGTCGACGGAGTAAAGTGAGTGCTGCCAATAGTAGCACGTAATGTTCGGTATTATGCATGAGGGAAGATAGAACCAACTTGCTTCTACATTAGGACTAACATGTTATAAGCTAGAACTAACATTCTAGTCGTTAGGGCTAACGTGACGCAAACTAGAACTAACATGGCTCATGCAGAACTTACATGGCTAGAACTAAAACTAACATCCATTTTCGCCAAAACTACCACGATAATTTAGTACTTACAAGAAAGAACACCGAGACAACGCTAAATTTTTTGTCATAGGACTCTTGCTGGATCGTGTCCAACAATGCTTCTTCCATCTGTAACATTAATGAAACATTAAAAATTAATATATGAACAAGACTTTATACATTATTAAGCGTATATAATCTAACCTTGTCATCAAGCCGGCCACCACGAAGCAAATACAACAGATCTTCTCTGTTCATAGTGCTATTGGTTGTTTTAATAACATCATATCTCCTGAAAATAAGAACTAACATGGATTAGGACTAACATGTAAGGAATTAGCATATAAATAGTCAATTGAACCTTACTTGTGATTCTTTTGGGAGCAAAACTTGGTTAGGCAATTATTTTCAACTTCGGAGAGTCTAGCAGATACTTCAGATGGTATCCTAAAATTATGTACAAAGGTACCCCTGCTATCTATTATACGTATGTTAAACATGCAATGTCTGGAATATCTCTATTTAACTCGCCCAATAGAACTTCTTCCTCAGCCGTCATTGCCTTCAAACTCAACTCATCCCAAGTAGGATGTTGTTTGCCGTCATAAAAATTGGTAACTTTGTCAGCTTCGTGTACACCATCAGGACTTGCAAGTATATCTATAACTTTTTGCTTTTTCTTTCCCTTTCCCTCTGTGTATGGGGTCTTACACTATTTAGACCGCTTGCTTGCCCTTCGAACCTTCCTCCGTGGGGTTGCTACAATCTCTTCTGTTTGCACATCCCTTGACAGAGCTTCAAAGATTTTGTCCACCTGATGTGAAATATTAGCAACAGCCTCGGCAGAACTATCTACATTCTCACTTTCTCTTCCAACATGCTCCTCTTCCCTATACACAATCTCCGCCTCTTTCTGTACATTCTCCTCAACCCTGCTATCTACATTCCCCCCTTCTCCACCAACAAGCTCCTCTTCATTCTCTGATTTCCTATCTACATTTTCCACCTCCTTATCTACATTATCCACTTCCCTATCTACATTTTCCTCCTCCTTATCTACATTATCCTCAACCTTGTTATCTACAATAACCTCCTCTCTATCTGAATTCTCCACAGCTTTATTCTTGGGGGGTTCCGCTTCACCATTCTTCTGGGGGGCGACATCCTCCCCGTCTTCCCCTTCTATTATAGCTTTCCCCTCAGCTATATTCCCAACATCAGCTCCTTCTTCCGTTGAACCAACAGGCTCCACAAATTTGCTTCCATTGTGGTGCCCTCCAAATCAACTTCACATCCATGAACAGCAACATCATCAACATGCTCCTCAGCATCATCCTCAGCCATCTTATGTTCAGCTTCTTGCATGATGGGGTCTTCCTTATGTAATCTACTATATTTGGAAGGCTGTTCCTCCTCATCAGGCCGTGGATTCAGCTTCATTTTTTTTATAATTTTTTGTTTGATATTTGCCTTCAGCACGCCGGGTCTATGACGTCATCTGGTCTTCCAAGTTCTTCAATTATTATGTTTAGCCTGTTGATCTCAATCATAAATTTTTTACAATATGTACTTTTGCTCTGCTTTGTGGCAAAGAGTAGTCCTTGGAGGAATTTAGCAGAATTTCTCCAAAAGGTAAGTTGCTGCTCAATGGGTAGATCCTTCACCTCCTCTTCATCTTCAAAAGCATTGTCAATATGTTTTGACATGATCTGAAATTATTAAGAGATTATATTATAATAAAATAGGATTATACATACATGGATATTGTTTACATTTAGCTTTAGATAACTTAGACTTAACATGATACTTACATAGCCTATTGAGAAGTTCTTCGTTTCCTCCGCCCTCGCCTTCCTCTTTAACTTAGGCACATGAGGCACTCCTTCACTCCCCTGAACGGCAGGAAGTGCAACAAGCTTTGAAGGAGTGTAGGCTGTCTAAAAATTACAATGGATAGCTGATCCCTACCAAGCTCCGATAATGGAAGTTACAATCAGACGACTTCCTAATCACTGCATCTGCAACTCCGCAATCGCCACAAATACGACTTCATTTCTGAGATGATTGATTTTGATGACTGTGACATGCTTGTTAATGAGCAGTGTAATGATTTTAGAAATAAAAGGTTGAATTTAGCTGGTGAGTTACTTGGTAGAGAGCTGTGGGCAAATATTCATCCAGAAGACACTATGGATGTTGATTCCCGTCTAGCTCTCACAACGAAAGCTACAATCAAGTAGCTTACGTGCCGATAATCGAAAGTTGTAAATAGAAGACTTTTCACACAGATCGAAAGGAGTTATAATTTGACGACGCTTCCGACAGCAGATGAAAATTCTATTTAGTGGCCTTCACAATCGATGGTGAGAGTTACAATTTGACGACTCTCATACCTTATAACAGGCAAAGATCAATAAGCAATGACCTTTGCAATATCATAATAGACGAGGTTACAAGTCAACAACCTCTCTTAAACGCAGAGTTAATTCCTGCGTTTCTCAAATTCCAAACGCACATATCCTGTGCGTTCGCCAGCAGATACTTAACTCTGCAACGCAGAGTTAAAATCACCAAAACGCATACTTAATGTGCGTTCTTTAACAAACTCAACTGTGCGTCCCAGATTCTTGACGCAGAGTTGAATGCACAAGTGACCTGTGCGTCTCTAATTCTAGAACGCATGCGGCCTGTGCGTTTTTAACCTTTGTCAAAAGGTTTAACTCTGCGTCTCAACCCTCAGACGCAGAGTTAAGGCCCATAACGCCAGATCAGGCGTATGACTCGTTCAAGCACACAGGCGAACGGCTTTAAAACCGTTATCCCACGTTCTGAGGGATTTTCGCTCATTCAGGAGCAGATTGAGGGGTTGGTTACGCCCTAATCTCTCTATAAATAACCGACTTACTCAACTGAGTAAGTGGGTTGGTAGGTTGATCAAATTCTGTTGGCAAAACCACAGAGGGTTGAGGTGAGCTGGCATCAAAAACCGCCTAAGGTCTACAATTCTCGGCAGTTCAACAGCACGGAGGAGATCTTTGGAAGATCAAGGAACTGATCAACGATCAGTTAATCAAATCCCAGAGAATCCCTTCTTCGGTGGGAAATCAACTTGGCTATCAACCGAATCTTCGGTTCTAACAACTCTGTTACAGAGTTTCAACTCACTCCGAGTCCTGAAACTCATTTAAGAGTTTGTGATTAAGCTTGCAACACAAGTTAATCATATCAAACCAGTTATTCGGTTCTCAACAACTCTCTTTAGAGTTCTCAACTCACTACGAGTTCTTTACACTCATCGAGAGTTCTACACCGAATTCATTACACAAGTCAATCGTTCCAGTGAGATAGTACGGTCGGATCGTCAACGGAGAGCAAGTTCGACGCGATCAATCGAAGGAAGCACTCCATCGCTACCAAGAAGAACCCGGTCTTAAACAAAGGGGAGAATCAAATCCATTCTCCTCTCTTTTGTAATCGGAATCCAAATTGTAATCGATTTTGAGAGAATACAAATCAAATTTTCTTTCATTGTCTTTTTACTACAAATTTCCAACAAACAAAAGATGGCGACTCTGCTGGGGACTAGCTTCTCTGACGAGGAAGTGGTGGCGCAATCCGACGTTCACCTCACCGGAACCACCGTCGAAACTCTCGTCGTAGAGTTCGACCAAGCCAAGTTCGAGGAGGTTCTCTCCTCTGGGTCGCTTAGCCCTAAAGCTAGGCGTGATACCCACAAGACCTCTAAGGAGGTCACCACTGCTGCTGAGATGCCAAAGAGAGCCCTCTCTTTTGGCCAAGACCTTAAACTCGCTCTGCGAGTTGAAGATTCCTCCCCCGTATCATTACGGCACATAATAGGTCAAAAGAGACCTATGTCGGAGGAAAGCCCAATCAACGCCGGCGACGCTGCGGCCAAGGCGTTGAAACAAGCGAAGAAAAACGCCGCTCGATGGAGGAGAAGATCCATGCGGCGAGCATATCTGCGGAATAGCCGAACTTCGGCCCAACGCAAGAACTTCGTTTCTGAAAATTTGCCCGAACCCTGCGTTTCTCCTCCAGAACGCACACTTCGTGGCAACGAACCCGACTATGAGCCTCGGGTTATCCAGCTCAAACGCGACCCTCAATGGCGCGTTGTTCAACCCAGACGCACACCTCAAGAGTGCGTCCCAAAACGTGACCCCCAAAGGCACGTTCAATCATTCCAACGCACACCACAGCTATGCGTTCAGTCAAAACAAGACCCCCAGGGGTCTGTTCAATCATCTAAACGCACACCTCAAGGGTGCGTTCAAACAAAACCTGACCCTCAAGGGTCTGGGTCATCAACCAAACGCACATCACAAGTGTGCGTTCAAACAAAAAACGACCCTCAGGGGTCTGTTTCATTATCAAAACGCACACCTCAAGTGTGCGTTCAACCAAAACAAGACCCGCAGGGGTCTGTTTCAACATCAAAACGCACACCACAAGTGTGCGTTCAATCGAGACAAGATCCACAAGGATCTGTTCCATCAGTAAAACACAGGCCTCGACCTCGTGTTTATAAACCAAAGCGCGACCTTCATGCTTCGCCTCAAGAACATGACACGGTCCGTCAAGTTCAAAAAGGACGGCATGGATTTAATGTTCATGTCCAACCCATTCAAAGGCAGGGGGTTCCATCTCCACCTTCACAAAACCGTTCCCAGGTCTCTGACTTGCGTGAACTACTGTCAAGAGGAAGGCCAACACAGCAAGTGGCCCATTCTTGTCAGTGTGAATGGCTCATTTCCGCTATCCTATCTGAATGCAGTTGTTGTTCACCCACGCCTAGACAATCGGTGTTCAACAGATTAACGAGTGTCGTTAGGCCTCCCAAACGACAACGACGACAGAGGAAAACCTCCGAAATAGAACATCCGGAGGTCACTATCAACATGATTGGGAGAGGAAGAGCCTCACACTCCGATTCTGATGAGTCACAAAGAAGTCATTCCCCAACTGTTAGGGAAATTTGTGACCAGTTCGAGGGAGTATATCGGAATACTCGGACTCGGACAGGAGCTATTCGCCCAGTTGACTATCAAAAGTTAGCCAGAGGCGTTACAACAAGTGATGAACATTCGGCAATAGCCGAATCTCAATCTTCCAGTTCTGTTGGAGCACGGGAAGTTTCCGCCCACATGACAGGGAACCCCGAAGACATAGCCAAAAGAGTAGACGAACATCACGTCATACTCCAGGCGCAACAGGAGACACTTCTCCAATTGAAGGATATGCTGGCCCAGCTTCTAGCAGAAAAAGGCCAAAAACCCGAATCTTCCCGGAGAACAACGTCAAAGGGAAAGCAAAAAGCTCATGAACATTCAGATCGTGAGACTCACAACCTGGAATCATCTTCTGAAGGGGAGAAGGAGGTGGAAAGAGAACTACATCCTCAGTCCACTAAGATGGATGAACTGGAGGCTCGCCTCAATGCAATCGCCAACAGAAGTGAGCTCCGTGAAGAAGGAGTGGTGAGGCCTTATCCTGCTGAGTGGGATATAGCTCCCTACCCACCAAAATTCAAAGCTCCAACATTACAGCCTTTCGATGGCACGGGATCACCAAATCAGCATATCTACTACTTCAAGTCTCAAACCGGAGATGTAGTAGCAAATGATGCTATCCTGACTCGCTTGTTCATCGGCACTCTTAAAGGGGTAGCCTTTGAATGGTTTATGAAGCTGCCTGCTGGGTCTATTCAGAGATGGGTAGATTTGGAGAGGCTTTTCCTAGCCAGGTTCTTTGAGGACGACACCGAGGTCTCGGTCCCGACTCTTCTCGCCACTAAACAGAGGAAAGGAGAGTCTATCAAGGCTTATGTAGAGAGGTTCCGCAGCATGGCATTACGATGCCCCTCAGGTATGACTCAATCAACCTTGGTTGAAACTTGCAGGCACAACCTGCAGACTCAGCTCTTGGCTCAGATGGGAGTAGCGGAATGTCGCTCCTGGAGGCAACTGGTGTCCCAAGGAGAACAAGCTGAGAAAATTGTCGCTCGGGTGAAAGCCGAAGAAGCTGCACAGCCCAAACCGCAACAACAACAACAACAGCAACGTAATCAGAACAATGCCCAACGGTCTAAAGGAAAAGAGACCTTAGCAGCTGATTACACACGAGTGCCGCCTCCCACGAATCAGGGCAAAACGCCTAATAAGCAAAAAGCGCCCAAACAATATTCCTTCAAGGAGGAGCATGTGGACACCTTGTTCCAGCTGTTGCGGAAGAACAACAAACTACAGCTTCCTGAAGTCCAGAAACCAGATGAAGCGGGAAAGGTCGATGACCCTAATTACTGCCGCTATCACAGATTCCTGGGCCATCCTACCAGGAGGTGTTACATCTTTAAAGATATTCTCCAAAACTTGGTGGACGCTAAAGTGCTCACTCTGAAGCCTGAGCAGAAGACGGTGTCTACCAATATGATAGCAGTGCAGTTCGGTGACTTCCCGCCAGTATCAACCGCAGATGGCGTGGTCCCCATCCACAAGGGTGAAATGCACCTGAAGAATACTGACTTGCACAGTCAGAAAGATAAAGGATTGATACCCCTCACCACTCCAAAAGGGGAGATCATGTGGGTTCACCCTGATCTGGTGGAAGATCAACAGTGGACGGATATCTCGTCCAAGAAGAAAAGAGGAAAGGCTAAGGCATCCAACATGATTAGCCCCTCTGTTAATGAGAACGATGATTTGCTCAAACCTCTTACTGATTCAGAAGACGAGAGGATCGTTCTAGCAGCATATCCAGAAGGCAATCCTGGTACTCGGTCAGGGAAGGCTTACTTGAAGGATTACAGCCAGAATGTTCAAGAAGCTGAAGAACAGCCCCAAGACGCTGGGGGTTCTGTGCCAAAGAAGCCTGCCGATAAAGGGAAGCAAAAGGAGCTCCGATTCAACAGAAATCTCCATCAGGAATCCGGCGAATCGAGCGTTCCTTTTCAATTTAATGTCATGGCGCAGCTGGCCAACATACCGGTCAGAATTACATTATATGAGCTCCTTAAGTTGTCAAAAACTACCAAAGAAGCTCTAATTGAAGCTTTGAAGAATACGGAGAGTTTCATCACACAAGTTGCTCCAATTCCCGAAGTTTCTGAAGATCAAACTTGTCGGCAATGTCTGCAAGCTGCAAGAAGTCTACCTTGTATATCGTTCACTCAAGAAGATATGCAGGTTAAACACAAACATGACAGACCTTTGTATTACATAGGGTATATCGGATCGTCCGAAATCAGTCGTGTTCAGGTTGACCCGGGCTCTGCACTCAGCATCATGCCTTATAGGGTCATGCAGGTCTTAGGGATCCCTATGCACAGGTTGCACACTACCCAGACCACCATCTTCGGGTTCAATGCAAACAGCACTCGGCCCCTTGGGAAGATAAAGCTCAGATGTCAAATTGGAGACCTCAAGTCCGAGGTGACATGCTACATCATAGACGCAGACACTTCCTACAATCTATTGTTAGGAAGGCCCTGGATACATGCAAACCGCATTGTCCCGTCTACCCTGCATCAGGTCATGAAATATGCCAATGATGAGGGAGAAGTCCGAACTCTAATTGCAGAAAAGTATCCCTTCCGAGGAGTGGAAAACTTTCACACAGACTCAGTTTTCTACCTGGAATCTCAGGAAAAAGAAGATGCGGACAGTGGCAATGAAGCTGACATTGAACCAGATCCTGGAGAAGATTGTCCGTGGGAATTGAACTTAGATATAATGGGTCAAGATGAGGGCAATAATAATGTACCGAGCGAGGGTGAATGGTGCATTAATGAAGATTTTCTTTTAGCGTACTTGCCTGATGTGTCCTCTAGTAATGAACCAGTAGAGAATAATTCTAATGCAGGTACTGACCCATGGCACACACTGTGCACGAAAGCATCACTTGCTTTGCCTCTCAAGTCATCCTTTGCCTCGGATGAAGAAGCAGAAGATGTACAGAAGGCTTTCTTCAAAGTCCCGTCCAAAAGGAAAGGGCAGAAGCCAATCTGCTTTGGTAAAGTCAAACCCGAACAACTCAAACGAGGAAGTTCAGAGGAAAACGACGGAAGTCCCCAATTCCATTACCATGAACCCAATTCTATACACTTAATGAAACGAATGGGGTATAACTTTAGCAATAAACAGGGTCTGAATTTCGGAAAAGGTAGACGAACCCCAATCCGAATGTCTCTAACCCCTATAGGGAAACCTCCAGACTATTATCAAAAAACTGGAAGGGGCTTAGGTTATGTCACAACTCCTCCTGCCTCAGAAAATGATATCAGTAATTATCTGCGTCAAGATCATTCATCTGGAACATCTTCCTGGGAATCCGATGTCAGTGTTGGACCTTTCTTTAAAGGTCTGACTGTAAACATGGCTTCAACTAGGCACCCCGATGAAGATGCAGGGGGTGATGAAGAGTTAGTCGAATCAACCGACGATCCTTGGATCAAGCGTCTTAACATCTTGTGGGATATGCGCTTCGAGCAACGCGAACCACCCACTGAAGATAAGGTGATCCAGGTCAATATGGGAGACGAGTCTGACCCCAAACCTATTTTTATAGCTGAAGACCTGTCATCATCCGAAAAAGAAGACCTTATATCTCTTATCCGAGAATATATAGATGTCTTCGCTTGGAATTATGAAGATATGCCAGGCCTTGACCCGAAGGTTGCCGTGCACCGTCTCAACATTGATCCTGATGCAAAACCCGTTAAACAACAACAACGCAGGTTTCGTCCAGAGATCATGGAATCAATTGAGTCAGAAGTTAAAAAGCTTATAGACTCAGGTTTTGTCAGGGAGGAACAACACCCGGACTGGGTGGCCAACATTGTTCCAGTTCCCAAGAAAAACGGTAAGGTCCGGATATGCATTGACTTTCGCGACCTTAATGCAGCTTGTCCGAAGGACGAATTCCCGCTTCCTATCACAGATGTCATGATCGATAACACCTGCGGATATGAAAGAATGTCTTTTATGGATGGGTTCGCCGGGTACAATCAGATCAAGATGCACCCGGACGACGAGAAGCATACCGCATTCAGAACACCGCTGGGGGTGTATTGTTACACGGTAATGCCCTTCGGCCTGAAAAATGCAGGGGCAACTTATCAACGGGCAATGAACACCATCTTCCATGAGCATCTGCGAAAGAAGATCGAGTGCTACGTTGACGACATAGCAGTGAAAAGCCAACATAAAGGTGATCATCTTGCAGACTTGAGGACAATGTTCGAAATTATGCGGACACATCAGCTGAAGATGAACCCTACAAAATCATTCCTCGGAGTGTCAAGTGGAAAATTCTTGGGATTCATTGTCACGTCCAAAGGAATTTCCCTTGACCCAGAGAAAGTACGTGCCATTCAGGACATGTCACCTCCGAAGAATCTCAAAGAGCTCAGAGGTTTGCAAGGTAGATTAGCCTACATTCGAAGATTCATATCAAATCTTTCTGGGCGCTGCCAGCCTTTCTCTAAGCTCATGAAGAAAGGGATATCTTTTGTTTGGGATGCTGAGTGTCAAAAAGCATTCGAGGAGATTAAGAGATATCTCACTCAACCGCCAGTTCTCGTAGCCCCGATATCAGGAAAACCGTTCCTGTTATATGTGAGGGCTATGGATCATTCTCTCGGAGCTTTGTTAGCCCAGAACAATGATCAAGGTCAAGAGCAAGCCATCTATTATCTGAGCAGGACTATGATGGGAGCCGAACACCGGTACAATCCGGTCGAAAAAGAATGTCTCGCCTTGGTATTCGCAATTCAAAAGATGCGACATTACCTAGTTGGACAAACCATTCAGGTCATCTCTAAGGTGAATCCTTTGAGAGTTCTGATGACGAAACCATCATCTCTGAATAGTCGACTAGCAAAGTGGGCTATTCTCTTGTCACAATACGACATGCAGTTCATGCCTCAAAAGGCGGTTAAGGGTCAAGCATTGGCAGACTTCTTAGCCGATCACCCAGTATCGGGAACGTCTAAGTTGTATGAAGAATTACCTGACGAAGTCGCTGAAGCTTGCGTCATCCAGGAAGCTACTCAAGTATGGAAGTTATTCTTCGACGGCGCGTCTAGAGCAAACCCTCATGGAGCAATCACTGCGGGAGTAGGAGTAGTATTAGTCTCTCCGAATGGTCATGTAATCCCAAGGGGATTCTCCCTAATCGAACCTTGCACCAACAATGTAGCGGAGTATAATGCTCTGCTATTAGGAATGCAATGTGCCGAAGAACTTAATGTTCAAAACCTCGAAGCTTACGGTGACTCTCAGCTAATCGTTAATCAAGTCCGGGGAGAATACGAAGTACGTCATGAAGATTTGATCCCATACTACTTCGCGGTGCTAGAACAAGCTCAAAGGTTCGAAGGTTTCTTCATCGAATATGTACCACGAGCTCAGAATGCGTATGCAGATGCTTTAGCCTCCTTGGCAACTTCATTAGCATTGCCACCGGAAGTTGAAACAACGATTCCAGTCATGGGACGGAGATTATGCTTTTCCAAGATCCCCATGGAGGAAGACCCAGACGAGGCGACGTCAGGAGAAGTCTGTACAGTATTTATGGAGTTTGAAGCTAGGGATTGGCGGTTCCCCTACATCGACTATGCCCTGTATGGCATTCTGCCCGATGATCCTAAGGAAGCGGCTTCTATCAAACGAAAGGCCCTCCGATTCTATTACGATGCAGTTTCTCAAGTCCTGTATCGCAAATCACACGATGGAGTCTTACTTAGATGCCTTTCCCGAAATGAAGCGAAAGAGGCTCTCAAAGAGGCTCATGACGGATTGTGTGGAGCTCATCAGCCCGGAGCTAAATTAGGAGATCGCCTCCGACGAATCAGTTATTATTGGCCGAAGATGTTTTCAGACGCGATTGACTATGCTAAACATTGTCACGCATGTCAAATTCATGGAGACTTCATCCACCAAGCACCTGGAAATCTACACCCCACGTCGGCGTCCTGGCCTTTCGAAATGTGGGGTATGGATATTGTAGGACCGATTTCCCCTCCAACGTCCAAGGGACACCGGTTCATTCTGGCTGTGACCGATTACTTCTCCAAATGGGCGGAGGCAGTCCCGTTAAAAGAAGTCAAGACTTCAAATGTAATCAAGTTCATCAAACATCACGTCGTCTACCGTTTTGGAGTACCACGACGAATAGTTCACGACAACGGGACACAATTCGTCAGTTTTGGATTCCAGAGATTCTGTGATAAATTCAGGATCCAAAGTGTTGCATCTACGGCGTATTACCCGCCGGCGAATGGTCTTGCAGAAGCATTCAATAAAACCATAGTAAAACTTCTCAAGAAATTTGTCTCCAAGAGCCGACGTGAATGGGACGAAAGACTCGGCGAATGTCTGTGGGCCTACCGCACCACGGTGAGAACCCCTATACGAGCTACACCATTCTCTTTGGTATACGGCTGTGAGGCGGTATTGCCATTAGAGATTCAGATTCCTTCTCTGAGAATCGCGGTGGCAACCGGATTAACAGAAGAAGAAAAATATCAACGACGTCTGCAAGAACTCGAAGCCTTAGACGACAAACGACTCAAGGCTCAGCAGCAGATTGAATTGTATCAAGCCCGTATTTCCAAAGCCTACAACAAAAAGGTTAAGGAACGGATTTTTAAGAAAGGCGATCTGGTTTTGGCTAACAGACGACCCATGGTGATGACACACAAAACCAAAGGGAAGTTTAATCCTAAATGGGAAGGGCCATTCGTAATAGATTCAGTCTATTCGGGTGGAGCTTATCGTCTTATCAATCAAAAAGGAGACAGGCTCATGATGCCAATTAATGGGAAATTCCTTAAGAGATATTTTCCGTAAATCATGAAGTCCACTTCTTGTTCTTGTAAATTCCAGCCGAGTCGGGCTGGGGGTTGCCAATTCATAATGCATTTCGGGAATAAATTGTAATTTGTCTTGTATATCGTCATGTTAACATTACACCTCTGACGATTGAAGTTTTCTGAAGTTATTCTAAATAATAATAAAGAGGATTTCAGTTGCACCTATGACTTTCGTTTTATTCTTCGTCGTCTCGAATTAAAATTCAGTAAGAAGAGATAATGAAGACTAAAATGATATCGTTTTCATTCAACATTACAAATTTACGTACAAAAGTGAAGACGATTGAAGTAAAAGCGATACACAATTATTCCTTAGCAAAGAAAAGTGCAAATCCTAGGCGTTGGGATCCATCAGCTTAAAAGACTTGAGCTTAGACTTCAAAGCTGATATTTTATCCTCGCGAGCCTTCTTGACTTCTTCTGTTATCTTCATCCTGAGTTCCTCTTCATCTGGTGCTGCTGCTGCGAGCTCTCGTCTAATTTTATCAGCGGTGGCAAGTTCGTCGCAATAACCTTTGAGGAGCCCGTCACAATAACTAGCCAAGCCTTTGAAAATTTCCATACCGTCGGCGAGTTGTGCATTTATTTGCGGTATCTCAACGCCAGCGCGAGTAAGTTCTGTTGTTTTATCCCGGAGACCAATAGCAAGATCGCCCATGTCGCCTTGTGCCCGGAGAAGTTCCTCACGCAAGTGAGCAACACGAGATTCTGCTTCGGATAAGCTCTTCTGGAGAACCTCTTGCTGTTGCGCTTTTAAAGCCTTAGCCTCAGAGAGAGCTTGATCCAGTTCGGGTCCTATATCGTCGCGTTGCAGCATAGAGAGGAATTCTAGTTCGTATTCCAGAATGATGAGGCCCTCGCGACAATTTTCGGTCCATACTATATCCCCCTGATCCCTAATCTTGGCGACACACTCTAGCAGATGAGGTTCAAAGACCTTGAAACTCACGTCCCCAAGGCTGACGACGTCAATGGTTATTTGCACCCAATGCTCTAGTTGTTCGATAAGTTTCCTCAAAGTCCCCGAACTTGGAGGTGGAGCAGTCGGATAAGTAAAACAACTCGCATAATCAGTGCGAATAGGGCGGTCGACAGCTTTAGAAGACGGCCCCTCGGGCATACTTGGTGCTGGATCCGGAATGGTTAACCCCTGCCCAGCTGCCGTTATTTCTGGACCAGAAGGAGTAGCCGGGAGTATGGTCTCCTCTGTCTCCTCAGGAGACGCAACATGTGCCAACTTGATGGCATCCCCCATCAACTTGGACTTTTTGGAAGTCTTAGCTGCAGTAGGTTTCCGCTTGCGTATTTTCTTGTCATACTGGGCAACCTCATCAGCAGTAAGAGCCTTCTTCCCTGATGATCTCAAAGAGCGAGACTTAGGAAGAGGTGCACTCTCGAAAACTTCTTTAGTGTCCTCTTCTTCAGAAGGTTTAGCAACAGGTAATTCCTTCGGGATCTCTTCGATTCCAGCTGCCTCTCGCTCGCAGGACAGATAATCCTCAATACCCGGTAATCGAGTCCTGCCAGAACCACTTCTCGACTTATAAAGCCCCCGGATTTCGTTTATACATGAAGTGTATATATCATAGTCTGGGATTTAAGAAGCCTTGTCAAACCAATCGCGGAAATCCGCCACAGTGGAGCAGCTAGGCGGCAAACTAGGCAAAGTGAATTGCGCATGGGTTCCTCGGGCGAGGAAGAAATACCAAGCACGGGCCCCTTCATATAAATTTCCAATATGAGCTAATCGCGGGTTAGGGTTGCCAACATAAAGCTGGTCATACCCAAATTGTCGAGCGAAGCGCGAAGGAATATAAGGCTCAATTATGCATCTCTCGCCTAATCGAACGACCAAGTAGCCCACTCGGATGGCGAGAAGCCATTGGAAAGTTCCCATGTTTAAGAGTGAGGACTCCTCAAAAACCACATCACCAAACTTCGGGCCTTCTTCTTCAGCCCCGTCGAAACAAGGGCGGCAGCAAAAAAGATCATAGTTGTTTTCCAGAGATAAGAGTTGTCTGGCCCGGACTATATACACAGTCGTCCATGCGGCCGACTCAAGCCTCTGGATGAAAGGAACAGAAGTTTCATTGTCATGCACGATCCCCGTCATTAACGAGGGACAATGCAGCACGAACCAAGCCACTAGATAAGTATAGGGCATGGGAACACGGGGTTGAAAAGTCTTCCAGACTTTCCTCCCGGCAATATTTATCTCTTTGACATCAAGGAGTTCGGAGGTCAAATCTCGTAAGCCTCTCTGTAAGCAGCCCGTCATTGCAGGGAGAAGACTTAGTGGTTTCCCATAAGTCAGGAGAACAGCGGGATAAACTACCTCAACCAAGATTGATTCTGTTGGTCTCGACGGTACAACGCACCGTTTCAACCATAGCATCAAG
Organism: Asparagus kiusianus; assembly: GCA_022839385.1. NCBI lineage: Eukaryota > Viridiplantae > Streptophyta > Magnoliopsida > Asparagales > Asparagaceae > Asparagus > Asparagus kiusianus. Next base: position 89,285 of record BQKN01066598.1, on the reverse strand, counting down.
AAGCCAGCAAAGAGTGCCATGTCAGAAATGGGAGTAGCGGCTTGATGATGAAAGCTCTCAAACTCACTGCCAGCTTCGAACCCATCTTCTAAATGTTGATTCTTATAAACAGCCTGAGTAGCCCTGATGCGGGCTTTAATACTCCCAGC
>BQKN01066598.1:25582-76947 GCA_022839385.1 Asparagus kiusianus | reverse complement strand
CATCTAATAGAACTAACGCCGACTGTTATAGAACTAACATGGACTCAAACTAGAACTAACATTGCTAGCACTAACATTAGGGCACGGCATCTAATAGAACTAACGCCGACTGTTTAGAACTAACATGGACTCAAACTAGAACTAACATTGCCTAGCACTAACATTAGGGCACATTACTTCGAAACCCCAAATAGTGGATAACTTCGAAACCCCAAATAGTGGATACCAAGCACTTACTGTTTTTCTGGGGGGGGGGTACGATGGCACGGCCAGCCCTTGCCGTTCTTTTTTGGCGGTTTCGCCATTCTAGGGCATGCTTTTGCATTACCATGAGGGTTTGAGTGGCTTCCTCTGCGCTGCCAACCCCAGACGAACCGTCTTTTTCCTTCAAATCGCCGCGATGAGAGATTTCGTAGTCATTTACAGATTCCGCTTCCCTGGACGACATTTTCCGGCTTAAAACCTAGACCGCGAAAATAAACTCCATCGCTGGAAATGGAAGTTCGAGAGTTTCGGTGGCTCTTTTGTATTTTGGAAGAAAGTAAAAATAGAGGCGGGGTAAAAGAGGCGTCGTAATCGAGTCCAGTCCATTTAATGAGATGTGACGAAGCGTCTGGGGACGAAGGAGAAGGGCAAAGTCGGGTTTTTACAAACTACAATGCCTCTGGCTGTATACAGCTGACGTGGAGGGCCCTAGAAATATTAGAGGCTGTTTTTTGGGGCTTATACACAAGGGGGAAAATACAAGGGGCCTCGTCACATGGTTTTTCAGCTTTTGGGGCCCCGACACATTTTTCCCAAATTTCAATCTCGACCTATTTGCAAATTTAATTGTAAAAATCGACCTTTTTAATACTTATTTTTTAAATTCGACCCGGTTTCAACCAAGTGGGTCAAATTTGAAAAATTAAGTACAAAATAGGGCGATTTGTGCGATAAATGTTCTAAATAGGGACGAAATTGAAAATTTGTCCTCGAATTAGATAGATGGAGGAAATTTTAAAAGAGACCTGTTTTGAATTTTATTTTTAAAAAAAGACATGTTTCCAATTTAATTTTAAAAACCGACCCAGTTGACTGAAACTGGGTTGGTTTTTGAAAATTTCTTTTACAAACTTCACGGGAGTTGAACTCCCGTGAAGTTTTTTCTCATAACAAAACTTCACGGGAGTTGAACTCCCGTGAAGTTTGTGATTTTTTTTTTTAAAAAACCGACCCAGTTTCAGTCAACTGGGTGGGTTTTTGAAATTAAGTTGGAAACAGGTCTATTTTTGAAAATAAATTTCAAAACAGGTCTCTTTTGAAAATTTGTCCTTAGATTTTAGCGGAAATTTACCCACAAGTTACTACACGCTCTCGCTCCCCTCCGTCCCCTCATCCAAATGGCGGAGGCCTCCACCACTCCCACCATCGACCCTAAATCCGGCTTCAACTCCAAGACCCTAACGTTCCATTCCCTCCGCCCGGTTGGGGGGCGGGGGGGGGGGGGGGGGGGGGGCGGGGGGGGCGCGTTTCTCCTCCCCTCCCCTCCCCCCTCCTCCCCCGCCCTCATCTCCTCCTCCTCCTCCACCCTCTCCTACTCCGACCTCCTCCGCCTCCTCCCCTCCCTCTCCCACTCCCTCTCCACCCGCTTCGACCTCTCCCCCGGCGACTCGGCCTTCATCCTCTCCCCTCCCCTCCTCCACCTCCCCCTCCTCTACCTCTCCCTCCTCTCCCTCGGCGTGACCGTCTCCCCCTCCAACCCCCTCTCCTCCCCCTCCGAAATCTCCCGCCAACTCCGCCTCCTCAACCCCACCCTCGCCTTCGCAACCTCCCAGACCCTCCCCCTCCTCCCCCCCTCCGTCCCCACCCTCCTCCTCGACTCCCCTGCCTTCCCCTCCCTCCTCGCCACCCCTCCCCCTCCCGGATGGTCCCCGCCCACCGTCCTCCAGTCCGACCCCGCCGCCGTCCTATTCTCCTCCGGGACCACCGGGAGGGTCAAGGGGGTGGTTCTGACCCACCGGAACCTCATATCCGCCGTGGGGACCACGGCCGGAGGTGGGTCCCCGTCCCCGGGGGTGGCGCTGATCGGGGTGCCGTTGTTCCATGTGTATGGCTTTGTTTGGTGCTTCAGGATGCTGGCGGCGGGGGCCACCGTGGTGCTGATGACAGAGAGGTTTGATGTGCGGGGGGTTTTGAGGGCGGTGGAGAGGTTTAGGGTGGAGGTCATGGCTGTGGCCCCGCCGGCGGTGGTGAGGATGGTGAGGGAGGTGGAGGAGGGGAAGGGTTTGGAGGGGATGGATCTGAGGTGTTTGGTGGGGGTCGCTTGCGGCGGGGCGCCCATTGGGGTGGAGATGATCAAGAGGTTCCTGGCGAGGTTTCCGAATGTGAGGTTTTCGCAGGTTGGTTGTGATCCTATACCTTCGCAAAGTAGTTTGTGTTTGGGTTTCTTTTTTCACGGCATCATTGTTTTCGAATTTATTTTGCTTGTTATAGATTGTTTGCTTTGCGTCGTATGGATCGAATAGTTGTGTTCTCCATGGACTTTCTTCTATAAGTAATCTTGTATCGCTTTGGACAATTTATGGGCGATATATCATGACTTTCCCGATATATCAGGTGACATTTCAGCCTTAGAAGAGTTGCGTTTGACATGGTGGCACTTTCTTTGACATTAAAAATTGGAGTTGTGGGGTAAATGATGCAGCCAGATATCTGTTTTTAACGACATTTGCTTTGCAAAAGCTAGTTGGAAAATGGTAGTCGAATTAATGTTTTACAGGGAAAAAAAAACCTGCAAGAAATGCTGCGATTCCTTTTATTAGTTGAAATTCTTTAAAAAAGTAATGACACATCATCGAGTTTTAAAATGATTGATAAACTGAAGAAAATATAGTTGAAATAACTGGTTTCGTCATAATAACATGGACTGTGAAAGTGCTTTCCATATGATTGCATATTTCTTACTGCATTTTACCCCCCTAATTGTAATATCTAATGCTTCTAAAGGCCTATGGGTTGACTGAGTCAACAGGTGGAGTTTTTCGAGCTTTTGGTCCAGAAGAAAGTCAACGCCTTGGATCTGCAGGGCGTCTTATGGCTGGTTGTGAAGCGAAAATTGTTGATCCATCCACTGGCATCGCTTTGCATCCATGTGAACAAGGTGAACTTTGGGTTCGAGGCCCTACAATCATGAAAGGTTAGTATTACCTTCCCTTGTCCTCTTGTTACTAATTGGCATTATACCCTTATTCATGTTTCTTTTATGCTTAGGTTAACCTGTTGGTGTTAGATGTTAGAGATTATAACAAGAGAAATAGTGACAAGGTGCGAGGTTCTTAGACTGGAGTTTATCTGTTTCCTTAAAATTGGGTGGACAGGTGGGGGGGGGGGGGGTGATAGACCATCTGATGCCGGAAATTTTTTGTTGAATCATTTCTTGCAGCTTGTTGGTCTGAAATTATTTAACCAGTGTTTTAGTTTTTTAGCCTGTTAGGACTGTCCTCAATCCCAAGACACTTGGCAGTTGGCACAATCCCTGCTTGTTCCTTCCTTGGCCCATTCCATTATTGTCCTCTCATTCCGCATTTAAATCATGACTATCTTCTGTCTCCTAATTAGCTTGATTATGAGTAATGTTAGCTGCAAACAGAATGCTATTCTTTGAGATTGGTTGTCGTGGATAGTATGAAGTTTAAGCTAGGTCAGTTGAAGGAATGTAAAATATTAGTATTTATTGTGCACAACGGTGTTGCACACGTATAATTTGACAAATACCTAACAAAATGAACACTAAGCAAGATCATTTTTTCATTAGAAACCAAAAAAAAAACGAAAATCTAAGGCTTCGTTTTGGATACCATGGTGTTTTCCTTGTTATGTTTCTGTAAAAAAACACCATGATGTTGTGTTTTTCCCTTAAAATATTTTTAAAACATCATGTTAAGTATTTTTGGTCAACACTAGTTTGACGCATTATAACATTAGTATTAAAATATTATTAATATATTATATATTAATTGTAAATAAAATGTTATAATATTTAGTTTACATTATTATAGTATTATAAGTATTAAATTTAATGCAATATAATATTATATAATGTATTATAATATTATATTGTACTTTAATGAGTTATATTATATTATAATTATTACATATTATTTTCAAATAAATATATATTTAACTATTTTGGTATATCAATTTGTTATTGTTGTGGATTATATTAATATTTTTATAATAATGTTATTGTATTATTAATATAATATTATACTATTATTAATATAATACAATATAATACTATTATTCATATATTCTAATATTATACTATTATTCATATAATATAATATTATTAATAATGTTAATATTATGTTATTACTAGTATGTTATTAATAAATTAATATAATATAAATATTTTAATATTATATAATATATTATAGTTTTAATATGTTAGAGTTTATTAATAGTACTTTAATAATATTATATGTATTTAAGATATTAATAAATATTATTATATTATAAATATATTATTTTTACATTAACATTTGTTAGCAATAAATTATTTTATTATTAAAAATTATTTTACTTTATAATAAATTATATTATTTATTACATAATATATTAATAATTTATATATTATATTACATTTACTGTACAATATTTTATTATAATATTATTATTATTAAATATGTTACTATTTTATAATATTTTAATAATTATTAATTTATTACACTTTATTTATTTAAAAAGTTAATAATATTATAGCAATTATATTATTGTATAGTATATTATTATATCATTATTATATTATTATTTATTATTAATAACTTTTTTATTATTTTTATTAGTTTATTTATATTTTATTATTATTTATTTATCATATAATTCATCATTAGCATATTAAATATTTGTATTGAATGTGTTATTATATTATTATATAAGATATTTTATTTATTATATTTTTATATTATTTAATAAATATTACTAATATATTAAATTAACTATAGTATAGTGTAGTATAGTATAATATAATAAGCATGTTGATAATAACTCTATATTAATTACATTTAATATATTATGTTAGATATTATTAACACATTCTCAATCTCAAAACCAAAACACCAAACTTAAAACACCTAAAAGGTGTTTTGAAAATAAGTGTTGTATTTTTGGTTTGAGGATGATTTAGCTCAAAAAACACCATGGTTTCCAAACGTATGGTGTTTTATTTTTGGCAAAAACACCATAAAAACAAGTAAAACACCATGATATCCAAACGGAGCCTAAAGTAACTGTTTTCAACATAAATCATCTCAATAATAAATGAGTTAGGTATGAAAGTAGGTTTTCTGTGCTAAGTCTTGTGTCAGCATGTTTTTTTGTTTAAAATAGTTTTCCTTTTCCGGCCTGCAAGGAGTTTAGAGGATAAAAGGGGACACCTATAATGTACTTGATAAAAGAAGATATGTCAGTATCATGGTTTTGGAATGCAAATGAGGCAAATAGAATTATATCAAGTAGTTTATTCGTGTGCTAAATCAAGTTTCAGCATTCAACATGTTTTGGGCTTCTTTATAGGTTGGCAGCTATCCTGAAAGCTACACCATATACATGTTCCGTTATGAACTTATGAGATCAATTAGAATCAAGATTGTGGATGAGTTAAGACTCATAAAGTTCCACAAAGATCCAATAATCCATTTTGTCCTTAAAGAACCATTAAATTCTTATAGAGCAAAACTTTCCCATAAAATGATATTTTATACTGTTATAGAAAAGTTTCATTATAGATAACTTTTCTTTGATAGAACTTCATGCCAATGTTATTAATTTTTTAGATAATAACATATGATTTACCTTCTAGTAGTGCTCTTTCTTTTTTTATGTATGTGCATGCACTGTTATAAATAGCGATAAATAACACCGCAATAGCGGCGCTAATAGCGCTAATGGCCCCTTCCCGCTACGCTATAGCCCAATAGCGGTGACATGTTGCGGAGTATGCGCTTTCTGCTCGCATAAGTGGCTAATAGCGCGTCATAGCAGTGAATAATGAGCGATTATGGGCAAAATTCTCTTTTTGACCCCTATTTAAAAGCGGATTGAGATTTATTTTTCTTTAAATTAAACCCGACCCGTAATCACTGTATACTGTCGCCTCCCGCCCCATTGTCTCCCACGATTTCCAGCGTATTCTCGCAGCCTCCCACAACCTCCGACACCTACTTTAGCACTTCCTCTCACCTCCGCTCGCCATGAGCTCCTTCTACTGCAATCCTCTCACCTCTCAGCTCATCTTGTTGAAGACGACTCCTCTTTGACTTCTCCTCTAGTCGTCTTCAATATTATGTGACAGTTACATGTTTATTTCATGTTTAGGATCTTTTTAGATTATCAAATATGCACTTCTAGATTTTTCTTTAATTTTCCTTTTTTTGAGTATTTGTACATATCTAAATTAGACTACTGTTTGACTTTACGCTTTTTACCGTTATTTTGTTACAATAGCTCCAAATAGCCTTAGTGATGCCTCACCGCTACGTGACGCTATCCACTATCGATAACCTTGTGTGCATGCATACATTCATGTACATAAAAGTTTTGCTCCAGAATGTTACCAACGAACTTACAACTTATTGCAGGATACATTGGTGACGAGGAAGCAACCTCTGCAATTTTGAACTCTGAGGGATGGTTAAAAACTGGTGATCTCTGTTATATTGACAATGATGGGTTCCTCTTTGTTGTTGATAGGCTAAAAGAGCTAATAAAATACAAGGGATACCAGGTGATTATTGCTTTTGCCTTCTTTCTGGCAAAGATTTTTGATGAATACGAGTTTCAGTACATTATTGAACCTTACCTTTACGATCTTTTTGCCTAGTTAGTGTTTTGCATGTGACATGAATACGGATAGATGTGTGTATGCGAAGTAAGCATGGTACAAAGAAATAGTTTGGGGGAGTTGTTAAATTCTGGGTTTTTTTTTGGTGTACAATAATAGCATGCTGTAACTTAGGCTTGTTAAGGAAATTTCTAGGTTCTCATAACATTTACTAGTTCATTGAAAGGGTGCAGTTATTTTATGTATTCGAATAGTCAGGTTTCTAGAAATGCAATTATTTTATGCATATGGCATTAGTGTTCTACATGTAACTCTAGTCAGGAATTTGGTAATATGGATTGATTAATTGTGATAATTTGCAATTATATAAATCTGGGAGGAAAAAAAATGGGACGGATGCTCATTAGAAAGGAAAGAAAAGCATTCAAGATGTGTGAATATACAACATGACAAGGTGTGCAAATAAAAATCCGGATAATTTTTTTTAGTTACATACAAATATTGATACGATGAAAGGTATCAATATAACTATGAATTTTCATGATTTTTGCTCAAAAATGCTTAAGTGAGTTAATAAGGGTTATTATATATTAGAGGACCTCTTACACGTATCCCATTTGGAATTAACATGCATTTTTATGTATTTTCCTATGCATGATGCTTCATTAGGGAATTTGGGATTCTAGGGGCGACTCTACACATTCTAGAGATGGCTCCCACCACATCCCTGCGCAGTGTGACACTTTGATGTGGGGTTTGGTTCCATGTAACACTCACTTACCTCTGCTGTGCGGCTCTGATACAACTTATCATGTACTGATCATGTATTTTCCTGGAGGTCACTCATCCTTGAATTGCTTTTGCTCGGGGATGCTTAACTACAAAGTCTTTCACGATTGAACCTCGGTATAAAACGAACTGATCTTACTAAGGATTGGTGGTAAGCTTGTAAAGCGAGCCACAAGTGAGCGGGAGAGTGCTTGATGATGAAGGGCTTGTATCATTCATGCATTGCTTCCAGATAGAAAGTTACTAGTAAAAAATGCCAGGTTATTTGTTTCCCCAGATGTGCAAACTACATTGCACAGGCAAATTTAAGTTATTCACATAATAGAGCAGAAGCCCGTTCAATGGCACTGTAAAACTGTCAAAAAATTCCATGTTACTTTGTAGCATAATTATTTTGTGGAAGATCTTCAGAAGAATGATGTCTGGTGATCCACATAAGTAGTATAATGACTTCCAATTTCCACATATTGAAAGTATGAAATTAGATAAACAAAAAAGTGAAAAAAGATGGTTATAACTTTTAAATAAAGATAATCCATGCACAAGTCACTTATATCACAAGATGCGAGTGTTTTCGTTTTCCCTCTAATTAAGGTCTAGTTTGTTGTTTTTTCTATACAAGCGGGAATGGTTATTCTGCTTGCATAGTTACATTATATGATCAAATTCATTAATCACACTTTTTCCTCCTTTTATTCTACAGGTTCCCCCGGCTGAATTAGAACACTTGCTTCAAATGCATAATGATATCAGTGAAGCTGCTGTTATACCGTGAGTACTCAATAATCCTATAAAGAATGAGCAAAGGAAAGTATAAAAGTGAAATTTTTACTTGCGCATCCTACTTGAAGCTTGTTTATGGCAGATACCCAGACGACGAAGCAGGGGAAGTTCCAATGGCCTTTATTGTAAGAAAGCCAAATAGCACCCTTCAGGAGGCTGAGATCATGGAACTTGTGGCCAAACAGGCAAATTCTTAGCCTCTTATCTCTGCAACCCTGTGTATTGGCTTTGTTTTTCTTCGTCAAAAATACATCTAGGTTTTATTGTGCAATACACACGGATTTGATGGTTATGAGCTGACAACTTATTTTTTTAAATGATCTACCAAGAGATAATATGCGTTGAGACACACCCATCTGATGTGACTAGTAGGGTCCGCCTCACCTCATGACTATATCTGGGTAGTGCATTTACCAAAATGAGTTTCTGTCGCGTACATGTGTGCATCAGTGGGTAGGTGAGGATATATGAGATTTTGCCATCCAATTTTTTTAACCATCGAATGGACATCATAAATCAAGATCTTTCAACTCTCACGCCCTCATTAATTTATGACAACTCGTCATCTATTAAGTTCATCCAACGGCTAAAAAATTGGATGGATAAGATCTCATACCCACTTAAGTAACTAAACGAAGATTTTTCTTGGTCATCCAACGCCCTCATTATGCCTTGATAACTAGACGAAGATTTTTCTTTGCCCTCTCGTATAATTACTATCTTAGTAACTAGAGTAATTTGCCTTTCCTTGGTCATAAATGTAGGTGGCACCGTATAGAAGGATACGACGTGTTTCTTTTGTGGATTCAATTCCCAAGAACTCCACAGGGAAGATTATGAGGAAGGATTTAATGAAGCTTGCAATGATAAAAATAAACTCGAAGCTGTAATTTTATTTTATAGTGTAACATTATCAAAGTACAAGCAACATGCTTGTAAACATACATGTGAGCAAAAGCCTGTGTTGTGTGCAATGAGGAATAAGAGGGGTGAAAACTTTTCAAGTCATTATAGAAATAAGTCTCATCTTCCCCATCTTTTGCATGCTTATTGTTGTGATCGGTCCTTGTGAGCTAAAAAGTTGTTGTGGAATGAATGAACCATGAGTGTAGGGGGGTGTTTGGTTATGGTGTTTTATAGAAAAGTTTTAAGAAAAGTTTTGACAGTGGTAATTTCGTGAATAAAAATTTTCTCATAATTTTCATAAAATGTGTTTGGTTCAACATTGAATTTACAGAAAAGTTTTCTGTAAAGTACAAAAAACTGTATAATTTTACAAAAATTATTTTTCACTCAAAATGAGCTGAAAACACCTAAAAATCTGACACTCTATTATTAAAATATTAAACAAACCCCCTCACCACATTCGCACCCCCATTTCAATTTTCTCATGGCCACTAGAACTCGGAAAATTTCTTAGTCTTCCTCTTTCGTTCCCGCCCCCAAACCCATTCTCCCGCTCGAGTTTTCCTTACCTCAAGCTCTCGTCCTCGATTATTCTCGCCAATCGCTAGCAAGCTTGAAGATCTAGGGTTTCGCTCTAGTTCAGCGGCGTTCTTTCGGCTTATTTGGGTCGATTTTTAGCCGTTAGATATCAGAAAATTTCTAGGGCTTCCTCCTTCGTTCTCGCCCCCAAACCCATTCTCCCGCTCGAGTTCGTCGACGTTCTAATCTTCGTTCCCCCAAGATCTAGGGCTCGCGTCCTCGATTATTCCCGCCAATCGCTAGGGAGCTCGAAGATCTAGGGCTTTGCTCTAGTTCGTCGGCGTTCTTACGGCTAATTCATGATTCCGTCGTTGGTCTTCTGAGCTGTTGAGCTATAAAAATAAACCCCTAAACCCCCTTTATTATCCGAGATTAATCGGTTTATTTTTCAATTGTTTCATTTGATTTTTCAATCGATTATCAGATCTTGCTTAGCTCTCGATTTTGTTATTGTTGTGGCTTAATTAGCATGTTAAAATCATCAATCATTTGAGCAATTGACTATAGAGAAAATTATGGCAGTTTCGTGTGTTTGGATTTTTGATCTATTGCTGTCGAATTTTTGTTTTTGTTTACCTATTGATTTTACTACTATTATGGCATGAATGAGACTGAAAATGAGTCTATTAATTGTTGGATGAGAAAATATTGGCAAAATATTTTTCATATACTTGATAATTCTAGTTGTTGGTGTTGTTTTCTTTTGGTTGGACTGATTTTAGAGCTTGTTTAGCTCTCTATTCTACATTGTATTGGTGCTTTGTGCTCATTGTCGAGCTGTTGGTGCTATTTTCTTTTGATTGGACTGATTTTAGAGCTGTTGGGTCTGTTTTTTTGTTACCATGCTGATTTCGAGCTTGTTTAGCTTTATATTGTGGGTTTTTTGGATGTTATCTGTGCTCGTTGTTGAGCGGCTGGGGTTTTTTTTTGTTACTGTGCTGATTTCGAGCTTGTTTAGCTCTATATTGTAGGGGTTTTTGGTTGATATTTGTGCTCGTTGTCGAGCTGCTGGGGCTGTTTTTTTTTTTGTTACTATGCTAATTTCGAGCTTGTTTAGCTCTATATTGTGGGTTTTTTGGTTGTTATTCGTGCTCGTTTTCGAGCTGTTGGGGCTGTCACTTTGTTACTGTGCTGATTTCGAGCTTGTTTAGCTCTATATTGTGGGATTTTTTGTTAATATTCGTGCCTGTTGTCGAGCTGTTACAACTCATTTTTGGTTACCATGCTGATTTCGAGCTTGTTTAGCTCTATATTGTGGGGTTTTTGGTTGATATCCGTGCTCGTTGTCAAGCTGCTGGGGCAATTTTTTTTGTTACTTTGCTGATTTCGATCTTGTTTAGCTCTATATTGTTGGGGGGGTTGGTTGATATTCATGCTCGTTGTTGAGCTGTCGGGGCTATTTTTTGTTACTATGCTGATTCGAACTTCTTTATCTCTATATTGTGGGGGTTTTTTGGATTATAGTCGTGCTCGTTGTTCGGATTTTGAGCTGTTGGTGGTGTTTTGGTTCCGTCTGGAGCTCAAATTGAGCTTTTGGCAATGATGATGGTCAACTAATTAAGATTGTAAACTAATTTACAATGTTCATAATAAGATAATGCGTTCTTTACTACGTTATTAGTACGTAATCTACGTGAATTTTTGTACGTTTCAGTTGAGTCAATCAATTTTGATAAAAGACCAATAGCTGAGCCAAATTGTGGAAATTTTGTGTTCATAGATAGTTGAGGATAGAAGGATTTTATAAGATTGAGAATGTGAAATTAGCTGTTAAACTAGCCGTTATAAAGTGATAAATATGGTAGTTGATACTTTCCTATAAATTAGGCATATGTGACCAAATTAAAGAAAATGAAAACTTGCTATTTCTATAAAGTAACGGGCTCATTTTCTTATTTTGAACCAAATAAGCAAAGTACAAAAAGTAAGAAAATTGTTACTTTTTGACTTCTCAAAATTTTTCCTATAATTTTTTTAAGAAATATAAGGAAATCTATTGTTAGGGTGTTTTTATTTTCCTATAATTTATAGAAATTGAACCAAACACCCTTTTAATCTACATGGTCGGTAGTCCCTCCTTGTGGTATCCACACTCCAAGAAGCATGAGTGGTCTTAATCAGAGAAGCTTTAAGGTTGCATTGGAGGATGCAATTTCTTAGGGAGTTTGAAGGTTGATCTTGGAAAATATGAAAGAGCTGGTTGCAAGGCATACAAAAATAAGGAAAATGATAGGGCACACCCCCAACCACATACCAAACCACACCCCCTCTCTCATATGTTACAGTACACCGGGCCTCATATGGGATTTTAAAATTTTAAAATCTCATGTGGGGTCTGATGTACTGTAGCATATAAGAGAGGGGGTGTGGTTTGGGATGTGGTTGGGGGTGTTGTTAGGAATATTAGCTGTTTAGACAATAATTAGCACGAAATTTTGTTTGAAACAATTGATAATTAAATCAGATAATATCAGATAAATATTATAACTCAGAAATGAAATTAATTCAAAAAATAGAGTTAGAAATACGGCCTGATGGTCGAGGCGTGCAACGCACTGTCCCAAGAATCTAATTGTCCCTTCTCGTACAGGGCTACGCGGGAAAAGTTCCTAGAGATACAACGACCCTCGGTCAGGCGACCTCCTTCTCGTCGGCACGAGCTTCAAGAAGGCTTTGCGAACTCTTCTAGACTTTCAGGGAACCAATAAAATGTAATAGCAAGTAAACGTAAGAGGAAGAACATAGCAGAGAAGAAGAGGAGATTTTGCATTTTCACTGTGCTTAAACTCTTACAGGTTTAGGTCCTTTTATAGGGGAAAAACAAATGTTATTCATAAATCCGCAATTAATATATTTTAATTACCGATTTTAATTCTCATAAAAACCCTTTTTCGTTCTGATTCTGTTTTAAATCTCATGAATATTTAATTCTCTTAACCGTTTTGTTTTAATCATCCTGAAAAGAAGATCCACATTAATCATGTTTTTAACTGTTCCAATTAGCAAAAATTAAAAATAAAAATGTAGCAGATTAAGGGACCATTAATCCGGAGCTGCATTCGTGTACGCAGGTCGTGTACGCGCGCCACCCGACCCGACCCGAGCCCGAGCCTGGCCCGACCGGCGCGCGCGTGTGTGGTGTGGAGCATAATCTTTATTTTCTTCTAGGCATAGGAGAGAAAGGGAAGGCTTATAAAGAACCTATCTTCCCATCTCTTTTCCAATGTGGGACTAAACTTTTTCTCTTTTCCTCTACAAACCCAAGTTTTAAGTTACAACTCCAACAATCCCCCACATAACTTAAAACTTAAAATAACTCAGAAATAAGAGTAAAATAAAAACAAATAAATAAGATTCCCGGTTCCCTTATACTATGTAATAGGTGGAGGTACCTTTCGGTTTGAACCTTCACTTAGTGACAGTTGTACAGATCCGTGAGAGCTTGGTGGACTTCGCCTTGAACCAGTCCCATTTATCAGATTTCTACAGAAAGCACACATAGTAAGTTTTGAAGAATTCTAAGCGGGTTGTGCTATTATCGGTCTTGCGCAGGTATCTTTCATGTGTGTTACTAGGGAGCAGCCCTGATCCCATAGTCGTGGCCTCACAACTACACACATATTGGTGAATCCTAATAAGGATGCGAGCAAGTAAGCATCCTGCCTCATGGGTCTTGGATTCATTAAGAGTTAGACTCAACCTTTCACTTGCTTTTTATGAGCACTGATCACCCTAGGGATGGGAGCACATAAATTCAGTGCTCCTCACAATTAATCACTCATTCAGTTTGTTTCTACCCATTGAACCTCTGCGAGGTTGGGTTGCCACTGTAGTGATTTTTCTTATGGGCTTAACCCCATCCCCCTCGATGATTCTAGGACCACTACCCTAGATAAGCCTTTAGTTAAGTGATCTGCAAGATTTTTCTATGATCTTACAAAGTCTAAGGCTATTATATGATTTTTCATCTTATATCTCAAGGATTTGTGTCGCACTTTCAAGTGTCGACTCATTTTCACATCTGCATTCTCTTGATGGCATTTGTCAATCGCTGACCTGTAATCATAATGAATAAAAATAGCTGGTAATGGTTTTTGCATTAGTGGAATTTTAGTTAGTAAATCTTTCAACCATTCAGCTTCTATACTAGTAGTATCAAGGGCTATTATTTCTGATTCCATTGTACTTCTAGCCATTACAGTTTGTTTAGTAGATTTCCATGAAACAGCTCCTCCTCCTAAAAGGAACACAAATCATGTGGTGGATTTTACATCTACTGAGTCACTAATCCAATTTGCATCTGAATAACCTTCTAGTACAGATGGATAACCTTTATTGTGTAAACCATAATTCATAGTTCCTTTTAGGTATCTCAGAACTCTTTCTAGAGCATCCCAATGACTCTTATCAGGATTTGATGTATATCTACTAAGTCTATTTACTGCATAAGCAATGTCAGGTCTTGTGTAGTTTGTTAGGAAACCTAATGATCCAATTATTTGTGCACATTCTCTTTGTAATTGAGGATAACCTGTATTTTTTTAAGATGTTAGGATCATATGGAATAGAAACATGTTTACAGTTTGGATCATAAAAGTTCTTGAGAATTTTCTCTATATAATGTGATTGTGACAACACATATCCATTCTCATTCTTCAAGATTTTAGTGTTAAAAATTAAATCAGCTTGACTTAAATCTTTCATGTCAAAATTTTGTGATAAAAGTGTTTGATATCATTTATGATTTGTATATCAGAACCAAAAATAAGAATGTCATCAACATATAAGCATAATATCACAATTTTGTTGTTATTATCTATTTTATGATATACACACTCATCTGTTTGATTAATTACAAATCCATAAGATAGTATAATTTCATCAAATTTCATATGCCATTGTTTTGGGGCTTGTTTGAGACCATATAGTGATATAATAAGCTTGCATACTTTCTTTTCTTGTCCAGAAGCAACAAATCCCTCGGGTTGATCCATATAAATTTCTTTATCTAAGTCTCCATTTAAAAATGCAGTTTTAACATCCATTTGATGTATTATTAATTTGTGAATGGATGTTAGAGCTATGGGGACTCTAATGATAGTAATCCTAGCTACTGGAGAATAGACATCAAAATAATAAATACCAGACTTTTGGGTATATCCTTTAACTACTAATCTGGCTTTATATATATCTATTGTTCCATCAGATCTAAGTTTCTTCTTAAACACCCATTTACATCCTATAGTTTTACATCCTAGAGGAAGATCAGTGCGTTCCCAAGTATGATTTTGAACTATAGATTAAATCTCATTATTTATAGCTTCCTTCCAAAATGGAGCATCTACTGATTTCATTGCATCCTCAAATATAATTGGAGAATCTTCTACAAGTAATGTATAGAAATCTTCATGGATCTTTTTTATTCTAGTTCTCTTACTCCTCCTAGGCTCCTATGGACTTTCTAGTGGTCTAATTTGTTTAGAACTAGTTTCACCTTGGTTAGAACTAGGATCTGAATTGCTAGGGCTAGGACTTGTGTTGTTTACTCTGGTCTTGTAAGGAAATATATTTTTAAAGTAATGTACATCCCTAGCTTCAATTATGGTATTGTTGACTATCTCATTAATATCAGAGTTGATTATTAAAAATCTATTTGCATTGCTATCAGAAGCATAGCCAATAAATATTCCATCTACAGTTTTAGGGCCTACTTTCTTTCTCTTATTTCTAGTATCTTAACTTTTGCTAAACATCCCCACACTTTCAAGTGATCTAAATTAGGGTTTCCATTCTTCCAAATTGTGTAAGGGGTTTCATCAGATTTCTTGAATGGAATTCTATTTAGTATGTGACAAGCAGTCATGAGGGCTTCTCCCCACAAATTTTCTGGCACACCAGAATTAATTAGCATTGAGTTTACCATGTCCATTAGTGTTCTATTCTTTCTCTCAGCTACTCCATTAGATTGAGGTGTATATGGAACAGTTATTTCATGAATAATTTCATTCTCTTCACAGAATTATTTTAATTTATTAGAAGTGTACTCACCACCTCTATCTGATCTTAGTATTTTAATTTTCCTATCCAACTGATTTTCAACTTCTGCTTTATATATTTTGAATTTGTTTATGACTTCATATTTGGTCTTAATTAAGTAGAGGTAACAATATTTAGAACAATCGTCTATAAAAGTTACGAAATATTTGTTACCTCCTTTAGATGTTCTTCCTAAATCACAGACATCACTATGGATGAGTTCTAATATCTCAGAATCTCTATCAATAGTTTTAAATGGTTTCTTAGGAAGTTTGGCTTCTACACATATTTCACATTTTTCATCATATTTTATATTAAGCTTTAGAATTATATTGAGATGCATCAATATTTTAATTGAATTATAATTCACATGTCCTAATCTTTGATGCCAAGTGATGGAAGGTTCAATATTTAAAGCCATTGGAGATGTAAGAGTAGAATTCTTAATATTCAATTTAAAGAGACCATCACATAAAAAACCTTTTCCAATGAAGTTCAATCCTTTAGTTATTACAACTTTATTTGATTCAAAAACAAGTTTGTAACCTTGTTGCACTAATAAAGATCCACTAATCAAATTTCTCCTAATGTCTGGTACATGGTGGACATCCTGCAAGATCAAAGTCTTATCAGAAGTCAGTTTTAGGTTGATCCGACCTATTCCATATACAGGAGCCACATTATTATTTCCCATTGTCATAGTTCCTCTACTTGAGACCTGATAAGTGGAAAACAAAGATTGATTAGAGCAAACGTGAATATTAGCTCCAGTGTCAATCCACCAATCATTTGTTTGAAAATGTCATGTTTACTTAAGGAGTGAAGAGAACAAACCTGAAAGCAGTCTCAGCTGAACTGGAAGTCACCATGTTTACTTGTGACTTATTAGGTGGAGGTCCTCCCTTCCTAGGCTTGGGTGGTTCTGTTTTCTTGTAAAAGTAGTTCTTAGCAAGGTGGTTGGTTCGTCCACAAACGAAACATGCTCGACGTTCAGCTCTTTCCTTCTTTTGAAAGTGGATATGGTTCTTATTTTGATGAAAGGATTTCTTCTTAAATATTTTATTTTGATTTTGGTGGAAGGGACGTTTCTTATGTTGGGGAAAGGGTTTGGATTCAACATTGTTTATTTTGGATTCTTTGGGTTCAAATTTTGTCATATTTTTCTCTCTGAGTCTATGTTGCTCTTCGATTCTAATGGAATTCAACACTTGTTCAAGGGTAAGATCTCCTTGGGTATGGTTAAGGTTTTTGGCAAAATCTGACCAGGATTCGGGAAGTTTGTTTATAAGGCAGGCTATCTAAAACGTTTCATCTAAGATAGATTCATTCACTTTTAATTGGTGAACTATATGTTCAAATTCATGAATTTGCTCATTCATTGGTTTAGAATCTACCATTTTAAATTTGTTAAAATCAAAAACTTTAAATCTTTTGATTCCCATATCATCTAAACCATACTTTTTCTTTAGTATTTCCCACAGAACTTTAGCATTAGTGATAGTATCATATATATCATATAACCTATCAGATAAGGCTCCTACGATTCTGTGTAGACAATGATACTCAATTTCTTGAGGTGTTCTCGGGATAGGAATGGAATCTGAAGAGGAAGATGAGGAAGATTGTCTAGTATTTGGTCTAGATGAAGATGGATTGTCGGGTTCTATGGCTGTTAATAGATTTAGAGTTGTTAGCCAAAATCTCATTTGGTTTTGCCAACGACGGAAATTATTCACATCAAACTTCTCTGGTTTAGCATACATAATTTCACTTGTAGCCATAATCTGATGATGAATGAATAGTTTTGTTATTATAATGCAACAGAAATATATAAAACATTCATTCAACAGAATTATCATGCAGTGTAACATTTTGTTTTTAAGAATTGCAAACAACATTAACATAAAAAACAGAATGCTAATCATGATACCATTCTAAACAGCCCAATTAGATTCTTGGATTGTTAGGAATATTAGCTGTTTAGACAATAATTAGCAAGAAATTTAGTTTGAAACATTTGATAATTAAATCAGATAATATCAGATAAATATTATAACTCGAAAATGAAATTAATTTAAAAAAATAGAGTTAGAAATACGGCCTGATGGTCGAGGCGTGCAACGCACTGTCCCAAGAATCTAATTGCCCCCTCTCGTACAGGGCTACGTGGGAAAAGTTCCTGGAGATACAACGACCCTCGGTCAGGCAACCTCCTTCTCGTCGGCACGAGCTTCAAGAAGGCTTTGCGAACTCTTCTAGACTTTCAGGGAACCAGCAAAATATAATAGCAATTAAACGTAAGAGGAAGAACAGAGTAGAGAAGAAGAGGAGATTTTGCGTTTTCACTGTGCTTAAACTCTTGCAGGTTTTGGTCCTTTTATAGGGAAAAACAACCGTTATTCATAAATCCGCAATTAATATATTTTAATTACCGATTTTAATTCTCATAAAAACCCTTTTACGTTTTGATTCTGTTTTAAATGTGATGAATATTTAATTCTCTTAACCGTTTTGTTTCAATCATCCTGAAAAGAAGATCCACATTAATCACGTAAGGGACCCATTAATCCGGAGCTACGTTCGTGTCCGCAGGTCGTGTGCGCGCGTCACCCAACCCGTCCCTAAGCCCGGCCCCACCGACGCGCGCGTGTGTAGCATAACCTTTATTTTCTTCTAGGCATAGGAGAGAAAGGGAAGGCTTATAAAGAACCTATCTTCCCATCTCTTTTCTAATGTGGGACTAAACTTTTCCTCTTTTCCTCTACAAACCCAAGTTTTAAGTTACAACTCCAACATGTGTGCCCTAGTGCCACCCCAAAAATAATGAGAGAGAGAGAGAGAGAGAGAAAGGGAGAGAGAGAGGAAAAAACAAGCGTGTGTGAGCAATCAAGAAATTTCAATCAGCTGAGAGTTTTATCCTTGATCGAAGGGCATGTATTATCTATTCAAGACAATATTTCACATTTCAATTTTCCTCAGGTGCTGATGTCATATTTTCTTGAGGCGCTGATGTCATATCCAATGGTTGGACCATCAATGCGAGTTCTCTACAATTCTCTGTCATCCCCATTTTTGTCATGAGTTTATTTCATGATATTCACTCTTCGGAGTGAAGTCTATCGTTAATTGTTGACCAGTGAAGGAAGACTTGCTATAATCCCATTATTTGAGATAGTGGAAGTTTGGTCTGAAATAATTCTCATGGTTTTTCCCTGTGAAAAATCAGTGTACCTCGTTTGATACTTTTGCTAGTAATTTGCATTGCCCATTTTCTCGCATAAAGAGGAAAACTTTTATTTCACAAATTCCAACACTATATTGTATATTTAAGAAAAAACAACTCTCTTTTCGTGTTCGCGTGTTTCGCTCTTCTAGAAAGGGTTAATTGCAAATAGACCATTTACTTAATTGCAAATAGACCATTTACTTAATTGCAAATAGACCATTTACTATCACCCAATTGATGATAAATCATCACATGTTTCGCTCTTTTCGTGGTCATATATTAAATATTTATTGGATTACTACTCACTTCTATATTTTTTGTCAAAGCAAATACGACTTACTCAATATGTCACAAGTTATTTTTTTCAAAAAAGAAAACGTCAAATGCTATATAATTATCAAATACAAGTTACGCGATTCATCACAAATTTTCATTTATCTAAGTGATCAAGATATCAAACATAGGAATAACTCTGTTATATCAAATGATCAAGACTTTTTTTATGTCACTAGAAGTGATTAACAGTCCAATTTGTATTCAATTATATGACTGATAATCTAAGCAATTAAAACATAATTATGATTGTCTAATCATTCTCCCTTTAAAAGAGGGAGTATGAGAAAAACTTTTCTTACCCAAATTGCCCTTCATCTATCATAAAATTTAACAGAATTATCTTTTTTAACGTTACTCCAAAATCAGAAATCAAAAGCCGCTGTTATCCAGATTATTTTTTCATCTATCATATCTTCGAGTTCTATCGCCTCTGTTCATTCATCTCCTTCAAAAATCTTCAACCCCTCTCCATAAAAAAACCAAATGGCGGAAAAAGGAAAAAAACAGAAGAAAAATCATAAAAATTGAAAGAAATCGGAAAAAAATAAAAACTTCAAGAGAAGTTGTAGATCGACGACAGGCGAACCCGTTGACCTATAACTCGAATTGATCGGGAGATGAAACTCCTCCTCTGCGACTTTTCCATGGATTCTAGAGTTTTCGGTGATGGAGGCTTGCTATCTTTGATAAGTTTTGGTCTGCGAAGAATGTAAATATTTAGTTGATATGATTTTTTGTTATCCAGCTTTTTTTCCTTTTTAATCATTTTTGGTTATTTTTCTTGAAAACGAGAAGAATTAGAAGATATCATGGGAAAGAGACGGTCATCTGAGGTTGATATTATCTCTGTTATTTATCTCAGCTTGTTATCTATCATCTTTTCATTTTCCTTATTTTTTCTGATTTTTTTCTTCTTTCTGTAAGAGAGAAGAATTTATTTACGGAGATCACCCTAAAACCCTTTCCCAATTTCTATGCTCCTCAACTAGATAAACTATATTTATTCTTCTGTTTTTATTTTTTTAGGCTTTCTGCAATAAAAAAATGAGCGAGAAACGGCCTCCACCGGATCCGATCGCCGTCCTCCGTGGCCGCCGCGCCTCCGTCATGGACGCATGCTTCCACTCCTCGAGACCTCTTTTCTTCACCGGGTAAATCATTATCTAATCCAATCTCAATTTGATTCGGTCTCTCTTTCTTCTTCTTCTTCTTTTTTTTTCCTCAGGAAAACCCTACTTTGTTGTTTCCAGCGCTGAGGATGGAGAACTTCGAGTTTTGATACCATGCAGCATCGAACACTTTCCTCGACTTGGTACTCAATCCTTTTCTCAATTGCTTTGATTTTCTTAATGGTTTTTTATGGTTAATTGCACTTTTAACACCCCAAAGTTTAATCTTTTTTGAATTTTGATGATACCCTGAAGTTCTATTTTAATAATTTGATACCCTCATAGTGGAAAATAGTTGACATTGATTTTGTTAAAGGATATCAACAAAGGAAAGTGAATGAGAAACAAATTTTCATAGCAAATTGTGTTTATTTGAGTTTGGAGAAAGTGAGGAACAGAGTTAGGTCTTTGATGTATCAAATTGTCAAACTAATCTCAATTTGGCAGCTTTTGGGGTATTAAAGTGCAAATAGACCTTTTAACTATATAACCCCCAAATCGACAGTGTTTGTAAGTTTACCCCAAGTTTGGACAAGTTTTAATTTACTTCTCAATTCTACTACATTGAGTTAAAATACCCAGTCTTACGTTTGTTCCCGAATAACTTCTCTTGCCGCTCTTTTGCGATAAGCAGATAACCTTCATGATTTGTATTTCGTTTGGTTAAGGGCATGTCTCGTGTTTGTTGGAGTTTTGTATTGAAATTGGACCCTTTTTTTGTTAGGGCTCATGGTGGAGAGCTTCTGGCATGTATTCTGTTGCTACCAATTCCTCTATTGGGGACAGAGTTGTCAGGTGCAGAAATTGTTTTATTCCCTTATTGTATTTTAGGCGTGGGTAGGGAATTATTTATGTGATTCTTTGAGGAAAATTTATGTGAGTGCTTGTTATGGATGCAGTCAAGGACAAGATGGGACCTGTAAATTATGGGAGGTTGAAGAAAGTGACCTGTCAAGGTTTGAGTTTTGTATTTTTTGGTTCCTTTATCCTCGATGTTGAATTTGCGTTATATGTTCTTGAACTATTACTTTTTGGCATCAGAAAGCCGTTGGTTGCATTTAGGATGAGTGCATATCATTTTTGTAAGCTTTCGTTGGTGGAAAATTCAACGGTTGAAGTTGAAAAAACAGAGAAGGATATTGAGTTTGAAGAAAGAGGCACTTTTGTGTCTGATGGAGGGAGTGGAAATAACTCTACGACTCCAATTGGAGATTAGAACGTTTAAGCTGTCCTTTCATTTTTAGCATATTTTACATTCTGTAGAAGTAAATAGTAAATAAAGAACTGATTCAAAGTAAATCAAGTACAAGATAGACAAATTCTTCAGAAAGGGACAGCTCCCTATTTATTTAGGGATCTTTTAAACTCTTGATTAATTCAAAATTTCCCTTCAATGCATGTCTTACAAGAACTTATCTTCAACAACTCACTGAATTATGAATCTGCTTGTCCATCTAGGGGGTTAGGATATTTTATCTTCAACTAAATTATCAACTATATGTTGCATAATATAGTTATCCATAACAATAACAAACATTCTAACAAACATGAATCAAATTAACCTGAATAAACTTAAAGTAAATAATTGAATGAGATACAGGTTTGTTATGGATAAGCTTTTTCCCGTAACAACATGAAATAAGTATTTGACAGCTGGTAATATTCCTTGGTGACAATTTCTAGAGATGCAGTGTGTAGGAGCAATATAATTTGAGTTTCCTTTCATGGATAATCCAATCAACTTGGCCTTGAATACCAAGCTTATGTACATGCTGAAATTTGTAGCTTCTCACACTGGCTAGCTGTTTGTGGGAAATTTGATGTAAAAAGACAATGAAAGAAAATTTGACTTGTATTCTCTCAAAATCGATTACAATTTGGATTCCGATTACAAAAGAGAGGAGAATGATCTGGATTCTTCCCTTTGTTTAATTCTGGGTTCTTCACGGTGGTGATGGAGTGCCTCCCTCGAATGCTCGCGTCGAGTTTGCTCTCTGTTGACGATCCGAAGGTCTTGATTCACTGGAACGATATCTTCTCCTCACGATTTGACGCTGTGGGGAACTTGCGTGGCAAGTCTTAAAACTCTGACCGAGTTTAGAAGAACTTGCAGGGCAAGTTTGAAACTCTGACCGAGTTTAGAAGAACTTGCAAAGCAAGTTTTTAAAACTCTGGACGAGTTGGTAACTCAGATCGAGTTTGAAACTCTATGAAAGAGTTGATTTAAACCGAAAGTTCGGTTAATAAGCTAAGGCCGAATAATCTCAAAGGCTTTAATAAAAGCCTTCCAAAATGATTCAAGAGCTCCTTCAAGTCGCTGATCTCCAAAGCTCCTTGTTGTTGCAGAAAGCGGCAAGATGCCCGATCAAGGATCCCCAAAAAGTCAGCCAAAAAAGAGGATCTGAACTCAGTTGAGTTTCCCACTATTTATAGGGGATTTAGAGGTGTAACCGCCCCCCCTAAATCTCTCCTTAATGAGGGTTTAATGGGGTGTAACTGCCCCCCATAAATCTCTCCATGATAGGGTAGTGATCCCCTCAAATCTTGGGGAGAAAACGGTTCTGGAACCCTTCAAATCGTGCTTGAACGAGTCAAACGCTGAAAACAGCATTCTGGGCCCGAACTGTGCGTTTCTGGACCTGAAACGCAGAGTTGGGCCTGAAAACGCACAGGTCGCGCTGCGCAGAGGTAAACTCTGCGTTTTGGGCTGAAAACGCACAGTTAGGCCTGTTTTAGGCTGAAAACGCACAGTTAGGCCTGTTTTAGGCTGAAAACTCACAGGTCGCGCTGTGCAGAGGTGAACTCTGCGTTTTGGGTTGAAAACGCACAGTTGGGCCTGTTTTAGGCTGAAAACGCATAGGTCGCGCTGCGCAGAGGTGAACTCTGCGTTTTGGGCTAAAAACGCACAGTTAGGCCTGTTTTAGGCTGAAAACGTACAGGTCGTGCTGCGCAGAGATGAACTCTGCGTTTTGGGCTGGAAACGCACAGTTCGGCCTGTTTTAGGCTGAAAACGCACAGTTGGCCTGTTTCAGGCTGAAAACGCACAGTTGAGCCTGTTTCAGGCTGAAAACGCACAGTTTGGCCTATTTTAGACTGAAAACGCACGGTTGAGCCTGTTTCAGGCTGAAAACGCACCGTTGAGCCTGTTTTAGGCTAAAAACGCACGGTTAGACCGCGTAGAGATGAAATCTGTGTTTTGGACCTGGGACGCAGAGTTGAGCTCTGCATGAACTCTGCGTTTTGATGTTATATCACAAGGATGACCTCTGCGTTTTAAGATTATAACGCAAGTCCGACCCGTGCGTTTTGATGTTACAACGCTGGTTCGACCCGTGTATTTTGATGTTGCAACGCAGGTCTGACCCGTGCGTTTTGACTCTGTAATGCAGAGGCGAACCTTAGGCGGGCTTGGCGAGCTTCAGGCTAAGTCTAATGTTCTGACGAAGTCCATTCTTGCAGACGAACTTCAGAACATAACTTGCTGCGAAGAACAGGTCATAACTTTCAAACCGTAAGTCGGAATTGGAGGAATTATATATGAAAATCGGCTATCTCGACGAGACAGAGCCGACCAAACCAACCCTATAGGGTTCGGTTTGCTCCGTCGGTTTTGCCAAATTCCTTACGGTTTAAGAGATATCTGCATTTTAATATGAAGAGACCGTCAATTTGTAGCCTCTTTTGCTAGAGCTTTGCACAGATCGTCATCTTATAATCTTCGTCTTGGCTCCTTGAAAATATGAGAGTCGTCAGATTGTAACTTTCGATGTTGATTGTGAAGGCTGTTGAATTGGGGCTTTCATTAGTTGTTGTGAAGGTCGTCAGATTGTAACCTTCTACGTGAAAGTCCTCAAATTTGTAGCCTTCTGGAAGTCGTCAGATTGTAACTTTCATCATCGGTGTTTGATGGGGGATCAACTATCTATTGTGATTTTTAGACAGCCTACACTAGCACTTATACTCTTGATGCGGTGATATGAATTGCAGGTCAATTGGTCTGCATTGGGAAGAATAGACTATATGTTGCGTGATTGTTCTGTCTGCCAATCAAAAATTTGTTCTTTCTTAGACTATGTTTATGCCCTTTAGCTTTTCTAATAAGAAAGGTGCCTCAGCTGTCTTCTTGATTGAAATATTAACTCTCTTGACAATATGTTGAATAATTGTTGGGTCTGCCAATCAACAATTTGTTCTTTCTTGGACGATATTGTAGCCCCTTAGTTTTTCCTATAAAAAAAAGGTGCCTCAGTTGTATTATTAAGTAAAATATTAACTCCCTACCTTCCTTTTTCACATTTTGTTTATGATTGAATAATCTTTCTTTTGTAGCAGCTAACTTCCGACTTTTTGTCAAATTATATATTTCTGGCTGTTGGAAGAGTTGGGTCTAGCACAGATTTAATCACCCAAAGAGTTGAATATGTTCCAGATATGGATAAGAGAAGCCACCTGATGGATCTTCTCCATGTCTGAAAGGTTAATGGATCTACAGACAAGGTACAAATCGTTGAATTGCATATCTATGGAAAAGATCTTCACCATTTGTCATTTGCCTAAAAAAGCAATGTGCATGACCTTGATTTGATATCCTTGTGTTGTCCTCCAGCAAGCTTTAACCTTGGTTTTTGTGGAAACAAAACGAGGTGTGGATTCTTTAGAATACTGGTTATCTTCTAATGGCTTCCCTGCAACAGCTATACATGGAGATCGTACTCAGCATGTAAGTTATATTACATTCTTTAGCATTTCTACATGTTATGTTTTGTTTTACTCCCAGCTTGTATGTTATAAAATCAATGCGCATGACCTTGGATGACTTGAGTCTTTGATTTAGTGTCTACTTATGACAATACTTATATCAATTTACAATACTGACAGTTACGTTTGACTTCACTTACATTATTATTATTAATAATAGTAATCACCTTTAGTTCACATTTTCAATTTAGTTTTTTATTGTATATGCCTCAGTTTTGCATAAAGTTTTATTTGAGCATTGAAGCTTTGGATTTTTAGTAAACCCATTTGTATAGTTACGATACTATGTTTTAATAAAGTACTACAGTTTTCGTTTTGCAGGATATGATATCCTAATTTTATGTCCTGAAATGTTTGTTAGTTGTCCTTTTTCCTGATGGTATATTACTTTACAAAGGAATTATATTTATTTTAACGAAAGTTTGAGACTTGTATAATGATTATACTTGAAATGAGTTGCTCAAGTTGGAAATTATATAATCATTATCTCAATAAAGAAATTACATTTTACGAGCTTTCCAAAAGAAAATAGCTTACAGATGAATCCTACCCATGAATGCAAATGAAAACTTAACAGAAACTAGCCCCCAAACGGGGACTTTTATAGAAGTGGACCAAAGTTGGTCTGTAATGGATGGAGTGCGTCGGGATTTGAATGATGAGTTTGAATTAATATTACATTATCCCTTGGAGTTATGCCATCTAAAAACAACGGCATAGTACTCATTGGAGGAAATAAATCTTAGAATAATACTGAACTGAAACTATAACTCGTGCATCATAAAATCAACTGATATTTCTTTTGACTCTTGTGCATCACACGTACATGTCCTATTATGAACTATCTATACAAGATGCCCAAACATATGGCCTTTGCTACAACTTTTTTGCTCATTAAAGAATATGTCATTGCTCGATTCTTACTATAATATTTTGATCATGTTACTTAAACCGGTGGGTTTCAGCTGTTATGCAAATTGTTCTTAGAAACTGGTTTTGATATTTTTTTTAATGTTGACCTTGGTAAAAAAAAGGGGAAACAACTGCTCTAGCTTCTTCAAAAAGGCAAGTCTCGGATCTAACTTGAGAAATTTGTGGCATGCTAGATTTTAAAGGCTCATACTGTAATGTTGTTTCACTTATTTTAGCTGTCCTTATTTAGTCTACATGCTATAATTATTAGTGTATCCAACTTCTATTAGTGATTAGACTTGCCTTTTGGTAGTTCTGTTACTTCATATGTTTTGATTAATTGTTAGTTTGAATCACTTTTCTTTTCTAGATATTTTTAATCTATTGAATGCAGGCATGTTGCATACAATTGTATTTAACAGAGTAGTGGGATATGTTTGGCCAAAAGATGTCGATTGTGAACTTTTGAAATTACTTGTGTGAGTAATTCTCCACTTGGAATGTACATGATATATAGGTCATTATGTTGCTCATTCCAATGAAATGAATATTGTGAACTTGTAGAAGAAAACGGGACAAACCAATATCTAAATCTTAGCTTGTTTATTTGTTATATGAAATGAGAGAAGTGGTTAGAGATTTGCTAAATAATTATACTGTCACATATTATTGCCTTGGTAATTTAAAAGCACATTTTTATTTCTCTCTTTGAGAGTTTATTATACTCTCTTTGAGTGTTTGACTTTCATATTGCTTACAGTCACAGGTTTTTTATACATGACAGTGATGATCCGATGAGATATTAGGCGACATAACAAGTCGGCAGAGCTTGAATCATGAAGGAAGCCAGTTAACTAACTCTTTATTGAGCTTGTGTTTTGGGTATGAACCAATTTTCATAACAATTTTCAAACATATTAACATTACTATACATACATTCTGATGCTGAAGATGTGGGTTATTTCTTTGCCTAAGCCTTATCACATCATCTGCTACTTGCTCAAGATGCATCAATCCAGCAAAAGATATAGGGTTCACGTAGCCTTGTATTTGAATGATTGCTGCTTGTTCATTATGCTTATCGACTGGGTCCTCGACAAAATTATGCAATCTCCTTCCAATGAGATATCAATCGTCTCTAATGGAGTTGTGGAGATTAGTGAACCAAACACAGAACCTCTTGGCACAGAAGAACATCACGCTGAAGAGAAGGCAACCGAGCCAAGCAAACCGAAAGACCGCATAGTTAATGATCAATGGATAGCCAAGCAAAGGGAAAAGACCTCTGGCACATACATAGGAAAAAGTGCAGTCAAAAGCTTTGAGATGAAAGGAAAATCCATGGCTTTTGAAAGAAATTAGTGCAAAATACTTAGAAATGCTATAACGTCATAAGTTTGGATTTACATCCACATCATCGAACATTACTTTTAGGTATATTCTTATAATAGTATTTGATTGATCAATCACCTTGTAGATACAACCACTCTACTATCGCATAATTGATCCCTAAATATCAAATTATTGTTCAAACATTTTGAATTTTTAGCTTGTTCATATACTAGCAATATTGTGTACATTCAATAAATTTATACCAAATCTTTCCCTAAATATAATTATAATTTAAAATAATATTAAAAAAATTTAACATGTGCATTGCACTCCCTAAATATAATTATAATTTAAAATAATATTTAAAAAATTTATCACGTGCATTGCACGTGCAATCTAACTAGTATTATAATAAATACAATGACCAATGATCCAAATTGTGTGGGACCAAATTGCAAAACTCCTTAGGATTTAATAGACATATGAGCAATTTCAAATATGTGAGGGACTACTATCTATCTATTGAAGATTTGTAGGACTAATATCTAAACAGCCCTTAAATCTTTAATATTTAGAAAATACTCGCTCAAATCATTGAAGTTGCTATTAGCTCCCCAAATCCTCATATCCTGTTACAATTATCATTGATTAGAGAGATTAATTTAAAACAATGTATGAGATTTGAGAAATACTAATTTCACTGGTTCGAGGGTCTAATTTTGAGACAACTAATATGAATTGAGGTGACTTAGAACTTTTTATGATTCGAGAGACCGGTTTCCAAATATGAAAAATGTAAGGCGCTCTAAAATAGATTCTAATAAAATAGTCCCCAATCATATTCTCAACTAAGTTTTTTTTTGATGAGTCCCCTGTATCTTTAATACTCCCCAAATCTTCATATTCAAAATACTCCCCAACTGTATTCTCAACTAAGGTTTTTTTGATATTAGTCCCCAATTCTTTAAGTATTTTGACTTAGTCCCTTTATATTTTGACTTGGTCCCCCAAATCTTTTAACTATTTTAAAACCAGTCCCTCTAGTTTGCACAAATTTGGAAGATTTTGGGACTAATTTTAGAATACTTAAAAAGTTAGGGACTAATTTATATGAATAATTTGGGACCTACTTTAGATATACTTAAAGCTTGCGGAAGTAATTGCAAAGTATGACGATTTGGGGTACAATTTCAAAGTAGTGACGACTTGGGGACTGATCTCGAAAAACCCCCCTCAAGTAAAACCCTTGCTCATCCCTAAACCCTAATCCTCTTCCCTCCTTCATCAGCGCTGGGCTCAAAGATGCCGAGAACGAGCACGGTTGAGATCCCCGGTTGCCCGCCGCTGCGAGCCCTAACCACCGACGTCCTCGGCCTCGTCAAAGGTAACAAATTTCGTTAATAATCTTCGCCTTTCGTTAAAAATCTCAACTTTGAATTTTTATTTTTATTTTCATTTTTGTGCGGGATATTTCAATGATTGTCGCTACAGTTGTCGAAGCTCGAGGGAAGGCGGCGATTCCCAAGGTCGTGGAGACGTGGGGCCCACCCGATGCTTCCCGCGGCATCCTGGCTGCGTCCTTTGCCGATGACCTGAAGCGACCGGTTTGTTTTTATGATTTCCTTGATTCAAATTTGTTACTTCAACTGGAAATATTCACAATCTGGAAGAGTTTATGTCGGTTGAAGTAGTGTTAATCGTGATAAACTATATGAACTCATTAAATAAACTCGATTTTCAAAGGGGAGCAAGAGATATGAGTAGATTGGGTTTTTGTCAAGTCAAAACAAGTTGATTGGGTCAATAGCGGAGGTGTGATTCTCTTGCTGAATCACCTCCTTGAACTGCTAGTCGTTGTTAATATTCTTGTAATTATGAATAACATGTGGAATTGCAAATTTGGAATCAAAATGAGAAGGAAGGCGATGTGCTTTGCAATTATTCGTTGTGATACTCTCTACTTCTCATCCATTTGCACAATGTCTTTGCCTTCTATTGTTTTTTCTTTCAGTAGAGTTATACTTTTCTTAGGGCACAACCACAGTCTACTAACATCCCAAAACATAGATTGTGAGCATTGTAAATACTAGTTGACATGGGCTTAGTTGCCCCAATGCTGCAATATTTCCCAAATTATACAGGCAACAATAGTAGTAGTAGACTGTCGATAGAGATCCTCTACATCCTTGATTGTAGAGAATATCTACATCTCATCAATCAAAACTTCTGCTTAATGGACACCATAAATGATATTAATTATCTAAATAATATATAAATACTTTTAATTGTGGGACCCATTGAGATAAGCCAATGATACTAGCCCACCTAACTAATTGTAAGCATTCTCTACAATCAAGATTGTAGAGAATCTGGACCCATAGAATGTGTTCATTACAGAAATCCGAACTAATAAGTTGACTTTTAACTTTCTTATGTTGTGTAATATTCGTTCAGTTACTTTAGCAACACCAACACTTGAGATTTGTTCGATGAACAAGCAACTTTCAAGGCTTGAAGTAAATACTAGGATCCATTTAGTCAATATTCAACTGATCAACTCACGATGCAAATTTAGGAAGTCAATATACTTTTGGCATCATATGGCACTATTTGAATGGTTCTTCCCCTTACTTCCTTATCTTAGATTGATAAGAGAGTGAGGCATCACTGGAAGGAATTTCTTGTTTTCTTTTTGTTCATAATTTTTTTGATTAATATGGATGAGAATAGGGTAGCTTTTATTTAGTAGTTGGAATTAGATGCATGACACCTGAAGAAAAGGAGTTAGGAGCCATGCACAACTAAGAAATTTAGTTTCTGGCAATGCTATAGATGGCCCTGCTCAACTCAAAGACGACATTCTTATCCATGTCCAAAAATTATAGATCATATATGAACTCCACCTGGACTTCTTGATGACATACAAACATGGATCGTTGATCTTTACAAGCTCAATGATGATTACTTGCTGCAGACGATTTGGCATATAATGTAGTTTATGTCATATTTAGGCATTTTTATTATGTTTTTTTAGTATATCGATTTGGCCCTTAATAGAGCTGAATAGAGAAAAAGGATTCATGTAAACCCAAAGATATGAAACTTAGTTGTGCTATTGCATTTATTATTGTTTGGAACATCAAAATTCAAATATAAAATTTTATATGAAGCAAATTATGATAAGCTTAAAGACCAATTTGTGTTTGTATAATCAAATTGACATGTCTTATTAACAAGTTCAAAAAGACCGAACATCAATACATCATAACAATTACAGATAAGATGGTTAGGTATAAAACTAATTTCAGCAATATAAGACCTATCAAGTTGCTTTGAGTTTCAATTTGTTATCCTTTGGTATCTTCATGTACAGAACACTAGGTTTTATACCTAGTAATGTTCCATGTAGATCTTATGCCTATTACCCTTTGCAATTTAATTTAAATTTTCCCATGGTGTTAAATTATTCATTAATTTTGATTTTAAATGGAAATACCGTTCTTTTAACCTTTCAAGTGTTGGAAATTTTTTTGCCACATCCACTTTTATGCTTAGGAGATTTATATGTTGCCTGATGCCTTACTGATTTGTTCATTTTACCATTAATACTTATGTATTGTTGTCTTTTTCTTGCAGCTTATAGCCGTTGCACGAAAAAATAATCTGGTGAGTGGTTTATTCACTAATACCTCCTTTTGGTTACTAATATATTTTTTTGGGCTTTTCCAAAATAATAATGTCCGTTTATGAAGCACAGGTTGAAATTATTAATCCTTTGAATGGACATTCTCTTGCTGCAATCAAAGTTAGCGAATCTAGTTCCGGAGGCCTTTCTGTTGAAGATGATCCAGTTGTTGGATTGCACCTCTTTAAGACAAAGAGAAACGAGTTATCATCCAAGTAACTTATTCACTTTATATTCAAGATTACATTTTGCCTCTAGTTTCCAATTCCTATACATGTCGTACTACACGTATTACTGTTATTTGCTTCATCGCTATACTCTTATAAACTATAGGAATTTTCCCAATTACAATTATGGGACTAGAAGATGCAATAACATCTGTGGTACTAGCATTTCTGTTCATAAAGTATTCCCTTGTAAAGTACTTTTGCTTCACTTCCGTGGAACATCAGCCCAACAATATAAATTGCTTATAGAGGTTAGTTGTCTTAATACCACTGCTAGCAATCATGTATTTGCATCATTTTGTGTTGAGTTCCATGCATTTTTCTTTCTCAGCATAACATTTATGCTGTTTAAAAATGATTTGCCCTAGAAATGCCTGTTTGATGGGAGTAGGGTGCAAGGAAATTATGGCTGGGGGATAATTCCACTTTCTTCTCTTGCTATCTATATCTTGTAATTCCTAGAGGCTCGAGTTCTGAGATACTAGTTATTTAGTGAGATACTACTTTGTATGTATATGATTATATATGGCCTTCTCTTTTGTGGTGTGGTGGAATTGTGTTTGAAATATAGTTTACCCGATTGGGTCCTGTAGATAGGAATGTTACAATTTTTTGACTTTCGGATTAATTGCTTGAAATCGCAGTTTGGGAAGCTGAACCATTATCCTGAATGATTCCTCAGACCACTTATCACTTTTATATTTGGGGATTTGAAATTAGTTAGGATTCCTATAGCTGTCTCAGTCAAGGTTTTAAAAAAAAAGCTTGCTTCGTAACTTTGTGAAGGGTAAATGCTTTGAAACTCAAGGGCGAAGCTATTTATCCCTTGAAGCTTATGCCTCATCGCTTAAAGCATAATTGAAGTGTGTGCTTCGCGTTTCATAAAGCGCTTTTCTTTTGAAGCGCATGCTTTAGACAAGATAGGAGGATATAAAAGGATTCTTGATTAAACATTAAAATGCCGCTATGTATTATCAATATGACCATGTGAGAGTGAATAAAATATATATGTTACAAATTTAGCTTAGTTTATTATGATTAGTTTCTATACTTAACATATTTAGTTTTTATTTACTAATTAGGACATGAATGTATATATATGTAATTTATTGTACCATTATATATTATATGTTCATAATTTTTACAAATATAAAATTAAAATTCTTAAACTCATGAAGCTTACGCCTCACGTTTTGAAGCTTACGTCACGCTTTCTTTATGCGTCTAGCGCTTCGCCTTGCGCTTACGCTAAACATTGGTCTTGGTCTAATTTATTAGTAAACCTACTTCAAATATCAATACATCAAAAAAGTATAATTTAAGAGAGATTATGTAGAAATAAGGTTTTAAATCTATACTATATATTAAAAACATAGTAGGCATAGGAAAATTTAAAGGACTATCATTCCACTGAAGACACGGGAGCAATTTTATCTTTTCACATGAATGTTAAAATTTTCACACTTCCCTATACACTCTCTCCCTCACAATTAAATTTACACATCGGTTCCCTAACAAGTTCAATTTTAGAACTTTAAAAATAAATATTTTGCGAAGTGATCGAAACCCATTGAGTTATTTGTGCAGCATAAACATTTCAAATATAAATTACAATATAATAAATAAATTCAATTACAATTAAAAGTAGGAATCTCATATTTTCAAGAGAACTTTTTTGTATATCAAATGCGGCCTTAATTTTTTCCCTCTAAAATTCCAAATGGTAAAGTACCAAGTACTGTAATTAAATTTTTTAAAAATAAACGACAGACTCAAAATACAAAATTAAACCAGATAACATTGCCATTTATAATTACAAATTACAGAACTTGATACCTTAGTTTAAATTAAAAATCTACTTACGGCTATATATATATTTCTTTTATAATAATGTAAAATATAGAAACATAAGTTTTAATATCTGCATGTGCATTTGCATGTGCAAAGCTATTAGTGTCAATTATAATCATGTATAAGCATTATTTTGTGTTGAGTTCCATGTATTTTTCTTTCTCGGCATGGCATTTATGTCTATTTAAAAATGATTTACCTTAGAAGTGTCTGTTTGATGGGGTAGGGTGTAAGGAAAGGTTGGGTGGGGGGATAATTCCACTTTCTTCTCTTGCTATCTAGATCTTGTAATTCCGAGAGGCTCGAGTTCTGAGATACTAGTTATTTAGTTTTATACTACTTGGTATGTATATAATCATATACGGCAAGCTGGATGTAATGCTTGCCTTTTGTGATGTGGTGGAATTATGTTTGAAATATACTTTACCCAATTCTAGGCCATCAAGATGGGATCATTACGATTACTTTCGGATTAACTGCTTGAAATTGCAGTTTGGGAAGCTGAACTGTTATCCCGAATGACGCCTCAGAGGCTTAGACCACCTTTTACTTTTAAATTTGTAACATCAATAAATCACAAAAAGTATAATTTAAGAAATTTTCTGTAGACATAAGGTTTCACATATCAATTATAAATCTAGTTTGGTCTTGATATTTGTGGAAGAAGCAATTATCAAGTATCAGCTAAGCTAGAACCCATGGGTTTCAGTGAATCATTATTTCAAATGAATGTACAAAATCATGATAGAAAGTGACCAGAGGGAAAAGGAGAAACAGCGAGATAGG
Organism: Asparagus kiusianus; assembly: GCA_022839385.1. NCBI lineage: Eukaryota > Viridiplantae > Streptophyta > Magnoliopsida > Asparagales > Asparagaceae > Asparagus > Asparagus kiusianus. The sequence goes on along the minus strand of BQKN01066598.1, from coordinate 42,749 downwards.
AGAGGATATATATTATTTTCTAGAGAAACATATGATCTTATATGTTGAACAGCTGAACTGCTGCTAGCTTATCTCTATATAGGAATTGTCCTTCACAAGAGATCTGTCTTGCAGGTCTAATGTGCTCCTTATATGTACGGAAAAAGGAAAAGCAAGCTTGAGGCCTATTGCAACAACAGATGCATCACTAACCACAGCTACTGATTCTCAAAGTACGTGGACTGTTAGCGCTGCTGGCAAAGTTATCTGTTCTGCAGTGACTGCAAATGAGAAATATGCTTTATTTGGAGGGTAGGTCATCCATAAATCTTGATAAAATAAATACTCAATGAAATATCTTTATACCTAGGTGTAAGTTTCTTCTTTTAAAGGCAGTGGCATCTTCTCTTTTACCTCATTTACCTGTTGTTTTTTTTCTTAGGAAGGGGATTGAACTGAACGTTTGGGATCTCGATAACTGTAGTAAAACCTGGACATCAAAAGCTGTGAGTTATCTCATTCTTATATCCGTGATGATTTTCAGAGGTTTGATTCTCTTTCTTGAAGTAAACTCAGAATTTTCCTACTCTTTGACTTTTTTCCCCTTTACAGCCTCCACGTAACAATCTCGGTTTATTCTCTCCAACTTGGTTCACTGCCGCAACATTTCTTAGCAAAGAAGACCATCATATAATTGCAGCTGGAACAAACAATCATCAGGTACTGACATGGTCTTCTCAGAGTTTGCCAATAGCAGTTCTTGTTTGAAGCCAAGCCGTCATTGACCAGTGTATCACTAATAAGAAATATCATGTAATGGGCTTTGGGCTCAAATTCATGCAAAGTTGTCAAATTTTTCCTCAGCTCTTTGAGCTTATTAGGTTCAAGCAGTAGTTAGCCACTACACAGTCATTTAATAACAAGTGCCACCTCTTTGTATTATGCTCGTAGAAAACTCTTATGCAAACATGTGGCTCACCATGCTTTTATTAGATGGATTTGCTTGCCACACTCATATCTTCTCCCTTTTCTCCATGGTCATTTCATCCATAGTAACACAATATGCAGTACGTAGCAGGTCGTGGTATGAATTTAGGGATGCAATTCGCCACGATGAAAATTTGGACTCGAGGGGTAGCTTGCTTTGGTATGCAAGTTTGGTCAGTGGTATGTTGTATATTTTTTTGGGTGTGCTTACCATTTTCCAAAGTGTATAGTAGAAAACTAGAAACTAGAAAGCTAATTATGCATTTCAATATTTTTCTCATACAAACTACTTCAATGCTTCTTTTTTAAGGAGTTTTTTTTTCTAATTTTCTTTTCACATAGTTTGTGTTAGGATCATAGTTTCATTTTACGTTTTATTAACATAGGTACTTAGTTACTGTAAAATTATTGAATCATATATTCTATTTTGTGCTCCCCTTCACTTGATTGTGTACATTGCATTGTGTCTTGCGCATGCACACTTTAAAGGGACTTTGCGGCCCACATACTTGTAAGCGGTATGCCAATTTTGGGGAACCAATTCGTGTATCGGAGGGCATGAGTTCGCAAATGTATCGGGAGTGAGTTCGTAGGAATTGTACGATAGTTCGAGGGGGGTTCAGCGAATCGCGCAACTATGGTTTCATCTAGTTTCTGAAATGCCTAGTTGCCACCTATTTGTAATTGTTGTGCAACAGGAGGTGACTTCCCTCTTGAACAAAAAACAGTATCCGTTGATTTAACCATTTAGTCATCTTGTTGGCCTCTGAAATCTTTAACATTACTCAGGTGCTTTACCTCATTATTAGTCAACTCAAATGCTTGGCATGTTTTTGTTAATGGAACTTTTGATGTGCTCAATATTTAATATATTTGCTTTTGAATCTAAGAGCCAAAATACTTGCCGCATATATTATCTAGATGGCGATCAGAGCGTACTGATTTTTAAATTTTATGGAGTTTATGCCTTTATTCAAACTATAGCGCTTTACAAAGCTGTGCTCTGTGCTATTTAATGTTTGTTGTTTGAGATCCCTATAATAATAGATTGTTATTTTTGTAGTACATGTTTTTAATAAATAAGTAGCAGATGACACCATCCTATAGTATGTTTAATTTCAATTCATAAGGTATGTTTACACTTTCTGCAAAACATGTCTATATAATCAAAATTTTGGATTTGGAAATTGAAATCGTTGCATTAAATATCATTTCAAATCATTTCTGTAATTCTTTGGGGATTAGTTGAAGACTGAGTCCTTATTGATAAGCATATTCTGTAACAGGTCCGCCTTTATGATATTTCTGCTCAAAGAAGACCTGTTATATCAGTTAGTTTCAGGGAGACGCCAATTAAAGCAGTCACTGCAGATCCAGATGGTCATACTGTCTATGTAGGGACTAGTTCTGGGGATCTTGCTTCCTTTGACATACGGACAGGTTTATTATAATTACATTTTATATTAACTATGTCCCTTACATGTTATTATGCAACTTTTTTCTCTGCTATGTGATGACTGATACAACAACCACCACGAGTGGTTTGGTGGAAGTTTGCAGACCCAAACAGATGCTATACCTGAATGTTTTATGTGTTAACTAATTCGATATATTTTCAAGTTTATACCAGTGTTTAAAACGGCTCAATCAGGGCACACCTTCAGGAAATGTTGTAAGGTGGCACAAATATGAGGCTCACAGGCCATGAGGTGTCACTTTATCATATGAGGAACAACTGAAGTGTGCCTATCACACCTCATTTTCACCCTTTACACGAGGCATGTGCTTCACAAAACTGACAGAAAAATGGTACTGATTGGAAACATATGATTCGATAGATGTGACACATCTAAGGGGCTAGATCTTTAGAAGGAAAGAGTGAAGTTCATCTATAATTTGAACTTTTGCTAAAAGTGTCTATAATCACCTCAACATCCACTTAATTTATTCTTATGTTTTGTTCTTTATAATATTTATAACTTTTAAAGATATGAGTAAAGAAAAATTCTTGATGCATATTGCATATGGCTCATCATATAAGTCAGTTTTACTAAACGCATTCATCTTTTTAACCATTGCTCTATGCATGATTCTTGGAAGCTTAGAGTAGACATGCGACAATCCAAACATCTTGTTCTTGTTATTTCTTCTCATAATGGTGAAATATGTATTTGTGTGTCTGTGGCTATTATAATTTTAGTCATTCTTTTTTTGTATTGGCACATGTATACATGACTTGAAGTGATTGTTGTGGCATTTCCTGTCCTGGTCATAATTTTCTAGTACATGGAATAGTCTTTCCAGCTCTTGATACGTTTTTTATTTACTTCTTTTATCATACTGCTCTGGCTGTTGAGAATAACTTTCTCCAATCATTTATATACTATGTGAAACTTGGATTTGCGAGGACACAGGTTTCATGTTTTTGACGATAACAGACGGTAATCTTTCTTGCACATTTTGTGGAGTTTGGTTATCATGATAAATACAAGCAGAGAATATCATTTAATCTTTAGCATAGAAGTCCTTCAGTTATTTTCCTTAATAATAGTGAGAGTTTATCTAGATATTCTTCTAGATTGTTATATTATTAAGGTTAATTGCACATAAAACCCCTGCAGTATCATGCTTTGGAATTTATAATTCTGTGTTTTGATTTTGGCACATAGATTCATTCGGTAAATTTTTTTTCCGAATCATTTTAACCTTGGTGAAAGTTTAGCAGATATTGCTCTTAGAAAATATTAGTATATCTGAGGGTAAAAATAGTAAAAAAAAAACTCATCGAGGGTCTATCGGGTAAAACCAATCTACAACTTTTCATAAGTTCCAAAGCGCGATACTACAGAGGGTCTATGTGCTTAGCCCTAATTATTATCTAATTTTGAAGTTGGAAATACCTACTAAAATTGACAATATGAATGGTGTTGTTTGTTTAACTACGAAGTCAGGGACAATTCTGTAAAAGCATGTTCTGTATTTGCAGGTAAATTATTAGGATGCTTCATTGGCAAATGTTCTGGAAGCATTAGATCCATAGCGAGGCATCCAGAGCTACCGATAATAGCTTCATGTGGTCAGGCTAATACCTTGTTTTATCAATATATAAAGCTATTGTATTATATATAGCCTTTTTCTATTAAAAAAGTATATCACGTAGTTGGAGCTTAAAAAATTAGTCTGTACTTGCTTATATCTTCATTAGATACTTATTTCAATAATCTAAGCTGTATATGCTCATGACGCAGATTATCTTTTTTGATAGGGTTATGCTAGTTTGAATTTATTGTTACTGCCTTATTGTTCATCCATGATATTAAAAATTCTCTCTGAAGGCACGCTCAGGTGAGTGTATTATTATTGTATACACATGGATTATGCTAAATGAATTTATTGGTATATTTCTTTGCCAAGTAAAATATGCGGTATAATGTTGACCTCAACTAGTTTGAAACACAGGAATATGGAAAGGTATACTGTAGTAAGAGGTAGGAGTAATGTAGACCTATAAGCTAAATATATCCTTTTGTTTGTTTGTGACAAAGATGGACACAAGTATCTAGTAAAAAACAGAACAAGATATCTATCCATTGGTTTTGATTTCTCAGGGGGTCAGTGCAATCCAATTTTCAAGATCTGTTTGTTAATCCAACACAGTAGGTTTACTGTTTAGGTAGGATGCGGAAGCGATGGTTATATTTTCTTTTCAATGTCTGTATCGTGAGATTCTAGACTTCATTAGAGGAGTTATATTATGTGCCAGTTTGGTTTAGCACTTGTTGCTCTTAATCTATATATGATCCAGTTACCATTTGACTTCTGTTCTTAAATACTAAATCAAATATTTGGCTCAGTTCTTTTGTTTATCCTAATGGTCATGGATCTGAGAGAGAGAATTGTTTCTGCAGGTCTTGATAGATATTTGCGAATTTGGAGTCTAGAGACCAGGCAACTCCTTTCTGCAGTATGTTTATGAATTTTCATATTTCAATGGATTGAATTAGATGAAAATAGAAATTTTGCTCAGTTAGAACTTCTATTATTGTAATCATGACCAGTTCTTGTATGCATACCGATGAGTGATTGGCTATATACTCACTCGACTGCCACATGATCCTATTTCTATCATTAACACTCTTATTGTTTAATTACAGGTCTTCCTCAAGCAGCATCTCACAAATGTATCAATTGATTCACATTTCTCCTATGAAGGTCTGCTTCTTATTTATGAATCCATTGCATGGGTACTTCTCAATTTTATTATTATTATAGAAAGACGTCATTTTGCTCGTATTTAATAGGTTTAAGTCTTTGCTGCTTTCTTCTTTCATATAGATTTCCTTCCTTGTAGTGGGTGAATATATTTGAGATAATTGACAAGCTATATAGCATTAGGTCATCTTTGGCAACTTCTTAATGGTCCAAATCTTATTATCATTTGATAATCAAAATGCTACAGTCATTCTACCGACCATTTATCGTAACATTTTTAAATCCAACAGGACATAATTATAGAGAATTTTACGTAAGTAACGGTCAACTGCTTATAACATTGACACGTACATGCTTTCATTTGTGCTGTTAGTTTTAAGACTCCTAATCCTATGTAGCTTGTCAAATATCTAGTGAACTGTTGCCAATAGATTTCTGTAAGATTATGCATTTTGTGACCAGGCTCTTCATGTTTTTTCTCTTATCTCAAATATTCTCGAGTGTTGAGTTTTCTCCTTTTCCTTCTCAGTCACTTGGTTTTGTAACTCAAGTAACAGTTACAGAATAAACTATCACAATCACACGATCAGATGACCTAAAAAACGGTGCACTATAACATCATTTCCTTAAGAAATTTGACCATTCCAGAAATTTCATGTTGCCTGGAATCACAATTAGGCACTCGTATAATTTGGTTGTGCATATGTACTTAACGGGCAATCCCTAATTGTATAAAAGATTCATAATGTAAATTATAACCTCCTTAGAATATCAAACAAGAATCAGTGGTTCTCCATATGGATTTCAATTTGATTTAATCTGAAGTTTACTCTCCAGGACAACCCCAGATCATGTTGGTTCTCGATACTAATTCCTGATGCAAATGAATATAACCCTTTTTTGATGGACCAATGTGTACATGTTAATGTGCTTATTTTGTTACAGAACCAGCTGGTTCTGCTGATCAACCAAACAATTTGAAAGCGGTTGAACATACTGGAGCTGATAACACTGACGATGACAACGACGAAGATGAATTGTTCTTCAAGAAAAGCAAGAAACCAAAGATAAGGGAGAAAAACAAGGCAAAGAAAAATAACAAGCGAGCGCCTGAAGAGATAGCACAAGAAGATGATTCATTTAGCCTTAGCGAAGATGACACTGATAAACTGGAGGCTTTGAAAAGAAGAAAACCACCTGCAGAAGGAGAAGGGCGAACTAAAAAGATAAAGAAGAATAAGAGCAAGGGAGCCCAATACAATAACTGAGCTATAATTAAATCACATGTTAGTGCCATGTCAGCAGCGCTTACCAAAGCTGCCATGTAACTTCAAATTTTGAACACGAGGTTTGAGCAAAGAGCAGAATGATGAAACTAGAAGTGAAGGGATAATGTCGGGGCTGCTCAGTTGACTGAGACGGCAGAATGAGATCCACGGAAACAGCAAATCCAAGGCATTTTATGGTATTTTTGCAACTTGATTGTATTGTATTTGTCCCAAAACGACCAAAAACGAGTTTCTTGAAAAGCTCATTTATATGTTTATTTTTTTCTCTATTTTTTGTGACTTCTTAACCATGGTACTTGTATCTTCTTGAGAACACTTAAAAGAGAGTTTGGTAAGAGGCCATGAGGCTTGACTTTTCTGTTCTGTTGATGTACCCTTTTTTTTTGTATGGTAAAAATTTTCAATAAAAGTCTCTGAGAATGCTTGTACGTATGTCAAATTAAACTATTAACCTCTCAGTTCAGGAGCATAGCAATCTAATTTGAAAGCTAACATGCGAGCGGAATGTTTTGAGCCATACAAGCGGACGTTGAAATCTCTATATCGTCCCGAAGAAAGTTAATGCTGTATTTATCGGCGGTGTTCTTTTTCTTCTGAATTTTCACCCCCTCTGTGTTTCCTTTTCTTGTGGAGCGAGGTAAGGCCTAGATGAAATGGCACCTTATATCAGATAAATTGTTGATGTGAATGTTAAGCTTTATCCAAACCAAATATGAATTTTGTACAAACTCAACACTGTATGCTACTAACTACAAACTCAACAAAATTTTAAACATATAGATAAAACCTGAGAAAAGTTAAAAAAAAAAACTTATATAACTCGGTTGACAAAATTGGGTTGTATGTTAGAACAAACTACACTAAAGCACCGAAACTATCTGAGCACTAAAGACAGAAAGATGAACCCCGGTGCCAATAGTTGTAGGAAGAACATAAAAAATTCCAAAAGTTTATATCATAACAAAAATTATTGGTGGGGACAGATTTAAAGCACATCTCACAAGGACAATTGTCCATTTAATGCACATCTCCAATATGTTTTAGGGGGTGTTATTAATGCGGAATTATTTGGTACGACTAGGACGTATTGTCCATTTAAAGCACCTCTCCAACATGTTTTAGGGAGTTATTAATGTGAAATTATTTGACACGACTAGGACAATTGTCCATTTAAAGCACATCTCCAACATGTTTTAGGGGGTGTTATTCATTTGGAATTGTTTGATTCGACTAGGACGATTGTTCAAGAATGAAAGAATACAACAAGAACTTAAGGAAATACTAGTTAAAAATAGTGAAACACGTCATAAAATTTCCTACCACCAATGACACTTGCAAATTTACAACCGGAAACATGCCATAAAACACTAACCATAGTGTGTGTGTGTGTTATATATCATTAGAAGAAGATATTTTGCCCCACAGACCTAGAAGTTAAACCATAAACTTCAAAGATTTAATAGATTTTATTCAAATAAGACAAGGTACAATTTATTCACTTCAATCACAAACAGACACCAACACAACTCTAAAAAAGTTTACAAGGGCTACATTTATTTAAATTTCAGATTTTATATCATCATTATTTTTTAGTAGCCATAAGTTTGTCTCCTTTAACACTTGAGAATTTTTTAGAACCACTTGAGAGAAGCCTTAAGGTAACGTTTCACGTTATCTTTGAAGTCCACATAGGTGAGCCCAAATCTAACAGTGTAGCCACTGTTCCATTCATAATTATTCATCAGAGACCATGCAAAATATCCTTTCACATTCACTCCCAACCTTGAAAACAAAAAATAAAAACTTATTAGTAAAATATTTCTTAAATAAAAATTCTTTAAATAGTTGTTGAAAGCTTCTCAAATACTTACTTGATGACTTCTCTAACTTGAGCCAAGTGCAGTGCATAATATCGAATTCTAGCTTCGTCATCCAAAGTGTTGATGCTCGTGAACAAACAGTCGATGGAAGTTGTCCGCCGTAGGATGCAGCTTCGATCCTGACGGCGCTGAGGAGAAGGGAGAGGATAGATATTGGGACCGACTCCTCCTCCGACTTTACTGTTAGACCCTAGAGGGGGGGGTGATTAGGGTCTTACGCTAATCTAATCCCGATTAAAATCCAATTAAAAATATTGATCAATTAGTTCTTGCAAGAGATAGATATGAATAAGATCGATAAAAAATCACAAAAGAAATATACGCTATGCAAACACAAACACAAAACATGTTTACGAGGTTCGGTCCCCACGACCTACGTCCTCGCTCCTCACCTCGAGGAGATATCCACTATCACAATCCGGTTTGGAAACCGGAACTTCTACACACTCGGTTTACAAGATCACCGAAAACTCTCACACTACAAACACTATGTAATCACACTTTACACACTAAGTGTAGGAACCTAGCCCGTGTCCTCCTCCTCAAGTGCTCGGATGCAACCTCTCATTAGGTTCGTCAACCGACACCACTCCTATTGGATTCGGCCCCGTCTCTCGCCTCACACTTCTCTCGGTGTACAAGTGTATTACAAGTGATTCTCACAAATAAAAGATTAAATGCAATGGTTTGTTCTCAACAACAAATGAGAACACAAATGAAGCTCACACTCACTAAATCACACACCAATACCCACAATATATAGTATGAAGATATTAAGCTCAAAATGTGTGATAACAATGAATGAAAAAAATAATATAACTCAGTAAATATAGCTAATGAAATGAAAATGAAGTAATAAACTATATAAGAGTTTAGAAAACTTCTCAAACAAGAAGAACAGTGGATGATGATCCCAATAGGATTTGAAACCCATTTCTTATTGTAGGAAAACTTCTTTTGAACCAGACTGATGAAATCAGCTTAAACAGCTCTTTTAAACACACTTAAGATTTTGTTAAACACAAAACTTGGATCTAATGAAAGAGAGCAGCAATGTGGTATTTATACCCTCTCAAATATCAGCCAAAAACCAACTTGAAAAGACTAAAAAGCCCGCAGAGAGCCATTGTGAAAATAGCAGTTAAAAACCAATGATTAAATCGGCGGTCGACCGTGGAAATCTCGCAGTCGACCGCGAGGCAAAAAAATCCTGAGTATAGGGTTTTAAGGCTGGCGGTCGACCGCGACGGTCGATCGCGAAACTCTCTGGATGGATCACGGTCGACCGTCATGGTCGATCGTGGGCATATAAAGACCAAATGCCGAAAGTTAACTTTCGGCGGTCGACCGTGACGGTCGACCGCAAACCGATACTTGGCATTGACAGTTTTTTGGGCCAAATTTGAAAATACATTAAAAATATTAAATCAATTCCAAAAAAAATAAAACTTTGGGAAAAGTTTCTAAATGATAAAATGAACATGCTAGAAAAGGAATTTTTGGAAAAATAATATTCGTTTGCAAAAACACACTATTTTTGAAAAGTGTTCGTAAAACCTGTATTTTACGAATATGAAAAGTTTGATATGACTCATAAATATGTATTTATATATCATGCATACATTATATATATAAGAGTATGAAAGAGCTGTAAACATGAGATAAAAGATATTGTAACGATATTTGATGAAAAATTATTTATTTGATAGAAAACGTTAAAAATCGTGTTAAGTGTACATATATTGAGCTTAAATATAAACATACAATATATGTAAGTAAACTAAAATTATACCTAGGTAAATCCACACATATGAACTTGAATTTTTAATGCTTGATTGTTGTGTGTTGAAATACCTGTAAAGAGAAACATAAACACAAAACTAGATAATATATTAGCGATAAATTGTTTAACAAATCATCATCAAAACTATAGGGTCAACAATCTCCCCCTTTTTGATGATGGCAAACAATTTATACATGAATATGAAATATATACTGATAAACCACATATAAACCAATCATGTACCAATCATGTATACAACATGAATAAACCATACATGAATAAACCAAAACAACATTAGATTTTCTCCCCCTTTGACAACATCAGAAAAGAGAAAAAATAAAAATAGGAGCAACGCTCCCCCTGCATATAAGCACAGATAAAAATCAAGTATACGGCCAAAAGCTCCCCCTGTCAAATTGCATAAATGACATCTAAAGAGCATATATAGGAGCTAAACAATAATCATTCATACACATCCATAAACATTTAGAATCCAAAGAACGCATCATTAGCAACATATTATCACAAAACAAAGCATGAATATTGTTTTCACCATACATAGTTCATAGAAAAGATAAACTAACACAATAGATCACAAATCATCACTTAAACTACATAGTTTTTCACAAACATAGAGTTATTACAACTCAAAACAAAAGCACAAGTGTCAAGTATTGTTTCACCAAAAACATAAACATCACCATAAGCATAGAATCAATCTCCACCATAAGCACAAGATCAAATAAGCTCTAATAAACAACAAGGTCAATCACCACCATCATTATCAGACCCGGGTGCAGATTTCGAACCAGAGCCAGAAGCAGATCTATCAGCAGAGCCCTCCTCAGAATCAGAACTGGAAGATGGATCCGGAATCCCTAGAGACTGACGTTGATAACTAAGAAGGTCCTAACATCCCTCTGAATAGTTGAGACCTGAGTCTCAAGGCGATCCAAACAGGCACATATATCAGAAGTGGAAGAGGAAGCTCTAGATTGAGAACGGGAAGATGATGGAACAGTGGGATCAGATAAAGAGTCTGACAGTTGCATACGAGAGAGAGAGACTCTATCAAAAAAGCCCTTCTTTGGTTCAACTTTGGGTTCATGTGTGAGATCAACACCGAAGTGTTGAAGGATAAGGGTGATGAAGGAGCCAAAATGTAGAACTTTGAAATGCTTAGATGCCATGTTTTTGAGAAAAACGTTTGCCCAATCTACTTTTATTTTGGCAAAAATGGCATATACAACATTAATCTTGTCAGGAGCAAAATGATCAAAACTACCAGTTTTAGGAATCAGATTTTGAGCAATAATTCTAGAAATAAGTTTGGCAGTGGGATTAAGAGAATTATTGTTCATCGGATAAGTGCAACCGGGTTTAAACAAGAGGTTGTTCACAGCTGGATCATCATGTTCAATGGACATAAGCTCAACATCACCTGTCGGGATTTTAAGAATCCCCACAAGTTCGTTGGCAGAAAACAAAATAACAACATTTTTAACAGATGTACTAATGGTCTGAAAGACCATCAGCAGAGGATGACACAGATAAGTTGGCATAAAACAGATAAACCAGAAAAAGATAATAAGGAACTTTACGTTCCACATCTAACAGTCTAGCTAACCCAACATTATGAAGAATCGTATGAATGTCATACATGGCTAATTGATCAAATTTGATATATCTAGTAGGTAGGATTTTTAACTTACAAAGCTCCCTATATTTCTTAACTAGGGGTTTGAAAAGTAAAAAAATCCTCCTAATAGGAGGCAGCAGAAGATGATGAGTGGCCAATGTCAGGTCTAGATCTTTTCTTAGGGGGCATGGTGACAGAATGATCAACTAGGGTTTGAACAGATATGAATTTTGACAGAAATTAAAAACCTAGAATAGACAGCAAAGCCCTAAGATAGAGTGGAAACGAAATAGACAGATGAGAGAGAGTTTACCCAGCAAATCCTAACTGGAGTTGACGGAGAAAGATGGTCGCGGTCGATCGACGTTGAATGGCGGGCGACCGTGAAGAGAAATCGACAGTTTTGGGGAAAATTTAGAAATGGGGGAAATGTGAAAGGGTCGGATCTTAGAGGAGATGAAGGAGAGGCTAGGATTAGCTCAGAGAGGAGATCAACGGTGGTGAAGAAATCGGGTCTAAAAAGATTTGAGAACAAAAACCAAAACCTAATAAGAAATAAACTCAAATCTGAAAAAAATTCTTTAGCGGTCGAACGTGGCGATCGACCGTGACAATGTCCAGAAACATCGACGGTCGACCGTGGTGGTTGACTGCGAGAAAGAAAAATACATAGTCAGTTTTTAAAATCTGGATTTTGAGAGAAATGTAATAAAACTGTTTTATAAAACATATAAATACATATAAAGTCTTTTAGCTATTAAAAACATGAATTTTTTATTTTAACTTAATAAAAACTAAAATTCATCATTTAAACTGAAAACCCAATTATTCAAAAAAAATGAACAAAACAAACAAAAACAAAAAATTGATATAAAAATCATTTTGGTACCCAAATCATTTTGGTACCACTAAAATTTAGGACATGACCCCTATCATTTAAATCTGAGGCCCTAGGGTTATGAACCCGCTTGGGCGTATTTTGTGCACCGATATGATCAAAGCAAAAATTATAAACATGACCCATAAGATTGTAATTTGTGCAATGTAGAGGTTTGAATGGTTTACGTTGACCGAAATGAAATGCACGTGGTTCATTTGTAAAGATAGATTTTCCTTTGTAATTATTTTACAAACGAGAAGTTCTTTTCAAATCAAAACAAAACATGGCCAAATGACCAAAACGACCATAATAATCACATTTATACACATGAGCATGTTTATGATCTACACTATGTGTGTACATGTGTATGTGATGAAGAAGCTTGATGGGATGCACAATCATGAATAGGCTTGTCAATTTTTGGTGCATTATGACAAAATTTAGCTAAATTGCCTTTATGACCGCAAATAGAATATTTGTGAATTTTGTCATACATATGTGCATAGTGAATAGGTTTCTTAGAAGAATTAACATTGAACTTTGCACATAAGTCCATAAGCTTTTTATTATTAGTAATATAAGTGTTTAGTGTTGAATCTAAGGTAGATATTCATTTTCTCATTTGATTCAACTCATTTTTTGCATACAAGCATTGCTACTAGAAGTAGGATAAACAAGATTATTCATCATAGATTTTAACTTATCTACTTCTAACATAGCATCACGTTTTTCATGAAGTAAACTAACATTTTTAATTTTTAAATTTTCATTGCATTCTTTAAGAATTATATTTTCATTTGTAATAAAATTAAACTTAGTGGCTAGTGTTTCATGAGTGGATTTCATATTAACATACTTACTCTTTACATCAATATAGCAATTGTGTAACTTTTCAAACTCAAGAGCAAGTTCATCAAAAGTAATAATATCATCGTTATCGCATATCTCACTAGGGTTATCACCTAGTGGTATTGTACATGGAGATGAGGCTTCTTTAGAACTCAAAGTGAGATTTTCCAACGCTTGTTGAATGGCCTCCAATTTCCCTTCATGTGCTTCAATACATTTCCATAAGGCGTAAGTACTATCAAAATTAGCAAATTTGTTAGAATATGAAGAGTAAAAAGCATTAATCAAATATTCTAACAAAAGCTTGTTCATATTAAACAACCTTTTATCATTCTCACACCATTTGGATTTTTCCGAAATAGGAACAACATAGCCATCCTCAATAATTTCCCACAAATCAAATTGTTTAGATTGAACAAATAGTTTGAATCTAACACGCCATTGAGCATAGGGAAAAAAATCCAAACGAGGAGCAATATTAATAGCATATCCTAAACTAGATGAATCATACATATCTATAAAGATAATATGCAAGAAGCAAAATGAATCAAAATTAGATTAGCACAAATACGATAACTTGGATCTTTAACTCAAGGCGATTAGACCTTAAATCAAAGAGAACTAAGCTCTGATACCAATTGTTAGATCCTAGAGGGGGGGTGATTAGGGTCTTATACTAATCTAATCCCAATTAAAATCTAATTAAAAATATTGATCAATTAGTTCTTGCAAGAGATAGATATGAATAAGATTGATAAGAAAGCACAAAAGAAATATACGCTAAGCAAACACAAACACAAGATATGTTTACGAGGTTCGGTCCCCATGACCTACATCCCCGCTCCTCAACTCGAGGAGATATCCACTATCACAATCCGGTTTGGAAGCCGGAACTTCTACACACTCGGTTTACAAGATCATCAAAAACTCTCACACTACAAACACTATGTAATCACACTTTACACACTAAGTGTAGGAACCTAGCCCGTGTCCTCCTTCTCAAGTGCTCGGATGCAACCTCTCCCTAGGTTCGTCAACCGACGCCACTCCTATTGGATTCGACCCCGTCTCTCGCCTCACACTTCTCTCGGTGTACAAGTGTATTACAAGTGATTCTCACAAATAAAAGATTAAATACAATGGTTTGTTCTCAACAACAAATGAGAACACAAATGAAGCTCACACTCACTAAATCACACACCAATACCCACAATATATAGTATGAAGATATTAAGCTCAAAATGTGTGATAACAGTGAATGAAAAAATAATATAACTCAGTAAATATAGCTAATGAAATGAAAATGAAGTAATAAGCTATATAAGAGTTTAGAAAACTTCTCAAACAAGAAGAATAGTGGATGATGATCCCAATAGGATTTGAAAGCCACTTCTTATTGTAGGAAAACTTCTTTTGAACCAGACTGATGAAATCAGCTTAAACAGCTCTTTTAAACACACTTAAGATTTTGTTAAACACAAAACTTGGATTTAATGAAAGAGAGCAACAATGGCGTATTTATACCCTCTCAAATATCAGCCAAAAACCAACTTGAAAAGACTAAAAAGCCCCCAGAGAGTCGTTGTGAAAATAGCCGTTAAAAACCAATGATTAAATCGACGGTCGACCATGGAAATCTCGCGGTCGACCGCGAGGCACAAAAATCCTGAGTATAGGGTTTTAAGGCTGGCGGTCGATCGCGGCGGTCGACCGCGAAACTCTCTGGATGGATCACGGTCGACCGTCACGGTCGACCACGGGCATATAAAGACCAAATGCTGAAAGTTAACTTCCGGCGGTCGACCGTGGTGGTCGACCGCAAACTGATACTTGGCATTGACAGGTTTTTAGGCTAAATTTGAAAATGCATTAAAAATATTAAATCAATTCCAAAAATAATAAAACTTTGGGGAAAGTTTCTAAATGATAAAATGAACATGCTAGAAAAGGAATTTTTAGAAAAATAATATTCGTTTGCAAAAACACACTGTTTTTGAAAAGTGTTCGTAAAACCTGTATTTTACGAATATGAAAATTTTGATATGACTCATAAGTACTTATTTATATATCATGCATACATTATATATATAAGAGTATGAAAGAGCTGTAAACATGAGATAAAAGATATTGTAACGACGTTTGATGAAAAATTATTTATTTGGTAGAAAACGTCAAAAATCGTAATAAGTGTACATATATTGAGCTTAAATATAAACATACAATATATGTAAGTAAACTAAACTTATACCTAGGTAAATCCATACATATGAACTTGAATTTTTAATGCTTGATTGTTGTGTGTTGAAATACCTGTAAAGAGAAACATAAACACAAAACTAGAGAATATATTAGCGATAAATTGTTTGACAAATCATCATCAAAACTATAGGGTCAACATTTACGTCCGATTCTGAGCGCGAGGGGTGGGCTGATGACCTGCATATGCAAGAATCGTAGGAGTAAGACGCTAGTTTCCCCCGTGGTACCTCCAATGGTCAAGTCAACCGTGGAGCTTGAGTGGGGTTCGGGGGAAGGTCTTCGGGCCATTGATGTCCTTGGAGCATACTCTTTTGAGAGTTTTCTAGTTCTTTTTTAACCAAGCTAGGTTCCTGGTTTTTTATTAAGAAGAAGTAGTCAAGCCAAAGAATCACTTACCTCCTGCGTTCCTCTTTTCTCCTCCTTTTATAGTCCCTTGCCTCTGGGTGTGTTGTCCCTCGGCTTTGGTCATACACAGGAGGAGGCTGAGAGGTGAGCAGTAAAGGTGCTGAGTCATCCTTCTCCTTACAGTTGTTGACTGGCGACTGGAAGGGAAGTCATTCGAATACAAGAGAGAAACGGCTTCTCTGTATCCTGTATTTGATAGAAGAGGTAGGGCGCAGGATAGGTCGGCTGTGTGGCCGTACTTCTCTCTCCAGGTGACGGCTGGTGATTGGAGGAGAAGTCATTCGTGCACAGGGAAGCATCATGGCAAACTTCTGGGAAATGACTTGTGAGCAGAATAAGCGGCTTGGGCACGAGGTTTGTCAGAATGGATATCTTGATGGGACTAATCAATACTGTTGTCGATTGATATCTGAAGTGAACTTGGTCGGCTCTTATACCTTTAGTCAAGACGGGTTGATCTGCGAGCCATCATTATGGTTTGGCAATCCGATAGTCGAGTGAGCTTCGGGTCGGGTGTATAGTCGAGTCGTCTGCTCGAGGAGTCGTCTTAATGCGAGGGGGTGACTGATCCCGCACTTCGAGTCGGTCATGATGATCCTTGATCGAAATATGACTTGTCTGCTCGTCTGGTCGAGAGACTTGCCCTTGGATGGGCTTATGAGCCTCTAACTTGGTTTGAACCATAGCTTTCTTGGGCTTATGCAGACATTCTCCCGACACCTCTATCTTTGGATGGTAAATTACCATAACACAAAGCTCCCTCAAATTTTTAGCTCCTTACTTAACTGACAAGTTCCTATATAATAGCAATTTAACCATGAAACGTCAATATTAGTAATGCATATACATAGAAATTTACTAAATTATGTCCAAAGTTAAGAATTTTGGATTGAGAATGTTGTGCCTCGAGAAACCAAACCAATCGCCGAGAAAAGATAAACCAAACAACCACAATAGCACAAATAATCACTAACACCAGTTTTTACGTGGTTCGGCGAGATGCCT
>BQKN01066598.1:10965-25572 GCA_022839385.1 Asparagus kiusianus | reverse complement strand
AAATCCATACACTCGCCGAATCTACAATTCTCCATCCCGAATCTACAGAGAATACTAACCATTCTCTGTGAAATAAATTGGTGGGTTATTGTATTTCTTTTGTGCATACACCATCAAGTATCGTATTCCATCAAGGTATACATAGATCCAAGTTCCTATCTGCAATTTGTGAAAAGTCAAATATTGACGTCCAAGTCAATTAACTTGAGATGTTCGAGAGAAATATTTTTGTCAACTGTGATAATTCAAGGATAATAAGTACACTAGGTAGCCTTCAATTTAAGTGATAATCAATTGATTTAAGATGATTATGAAGCTATAAATAATAAATTGAGTTTGTTTAAGAGGTTGATGCTACTATTATATATAGCATATATACCTTTTCGCCAATAGGGATGTGATCTTTCTCAGCTGCATTAGAAAAAAAAGTATAAGGTCAGTAGAAAATTGTCTCAATATTTTATAAAAACTTGTTTCTAATTACAAAATATAGTATAATATGATTTTTTTAAATCTTGGTAATATTGAAATTCAAGGTTGTTGCGACCATTTATCCTCAAAAAATTTCGTCAGACACTAAAGAAATCTATCAAAATTAGTTTTCTTCAACTAGTTTACATTTAGCTAATGTAGATGTAATTTACAAAACTCGTAAATAGGTAAAATGATTCCATGCGTTGTATCTCCATTTCACTTGCACATTAAAATTCCATAGAATGTCATATATCCACATGTATAGATTAGACTATTATGTTCGTATACTAGTTAACAGTATGAATGTTCAACGAAAAGAAGCAACATTATTTCTGTCAATTAACAGGAAATTCATTTTTTTCTTTTTTTTCTTTTTTGCTTAATTTACCCCTTAAGTCCACATATGAATCCGAGGTGTAGCTGTCCGCCGAATCATTTGGTGAAATTGGACGACCATAAGCATATCTTGCTGTGTAGTAGTTAATCCCAATGAAATCATAGGAGCCCTTGATCATATTTAATTCTTCATCAGTGATACTTGGAAGTCTATCTTTCACAATGGCCTTCATAGTGAATGGACAATCTCCATAAACGAAGGGGTCCAAGTGCCTATCAAGAAATAAAAGTTTTGGTAAAAATCATAAAATGTATCAATATTAGTAGTTTGTCTAACTAATGGAAGTTAAATACAGCATTTTAACAAAGAAAAAGTACTATAATTCACATTAGCTTTAAAATTACAAATAGTGATTCTCTGCAAGATTAAATTACTAAATTTATTAGAGAGGATGCAAGATAAACTCTACAATTACCTTCTTTCTCTTAGTAAACAACTTGTATTTATATCTGTTAAAATGCACTAGTAGAAAACAGGGCATTGGTGATGGGGAAATCCGTCACCAATGCTCCAAAATCCGTCACCAATACACATTGGTGACGGGGACGGATCCGTCGCCAATAAATCCGTCGCCAATAAGTATTGGCGACTGGGTCCCCCGTTGCCAATGCTTATTGGCGACGGACAACTATTGGCGACGGATTTCTTTGGCGACGGATGGTTTCCGTCGCCAATGCACATTGGCGACGGGGTGATCCGTCGCCAATATTTAAAACATTGGTGACGAGGTTTTTTTCGTCGCCAATGTTTAAAACATTGGCGACGGATTTTTTTCGTCGCCAATGTTTTAAACATTGGCGACGGATTTTTTCCGTCGCCAATGTTTTAAGCATTGGCAACGGGAAAAACCCTATC
This sequence comes from Asparagus kiusianus, assembly GCA_022839385.1. NCBI lineage: Eukaryota > Viridiplantae > Streptophyta > Magnoliopsida > Asparagales > Asparagaceae > Asparagus > Asparagus kiusianus. The sequence continues at coordinate 23,846 of BQKN01066598.1, read as the reverse complement.
GCCAATGTGCATTGACGACGGAAAATCCGTCGCCAATGTATATATTTATGCAAAAAAAAAAAAATTCTAGTAACCTCCCATACGAGAATACACATATAGCCTGTATCAACATCAATCCAATGACAATATTTAACAATATATCATAAAATCAACCATGATATACATTCACATTCCAAATGAATACTCATCCAATTTCATCCGTCAATCCACAATATCGAACAATACTCATCATATAATCACAATAACAATACATCTCGCTTGCTCAAATAATATTCATTCACTACGCAATAAAATCACAAATATATTACATATAGGTAAAATTCAAAAGTCATAATATGTCTTCACACAATTGAAAACTACATAAATATAAGAACAAGTCTCACTCACTCCCCGTCATCATCGTTGTCGGCATCCTTGTTATCAACGTCGTCTGCATTAGAACGTCTTATCGTACTACTGCTCCCTACGGGAGTACCTCCTCTAACCTGAAAAGATTATCACTCCACATAAGATATATATATACCAAAAATATCATAATAAATACATATATATCACGTCATATATACCTCTCCACCACCATGAACTTCATGCTCGTCAAACGCCAACTTAAAGATAGCTATGAATATCGACTCGGGAAGAATCTCATTCAACAACGGACAATCAATGAGGCGTTGCACAACAATAATAAATAACATATCCATGAAGATAAATTCAACAGAGAATTCAATAAACATTTAACCAAGAAGCTCATTGTGTTTTGATTATCAAACATTAAAGTAAGGACCAAGTAACTGGTTAGAGAACTACTTGTGTAAAAGAAGTGTAAACGTGAATGGCATAATAACTGCAATGGATGGAGGAGTTGTGTTAAACAAGTAAAAGAACTTAAAATATGTATCAACTTGGCTATGGCCTGTCCTAAAAAATAAAAAACATACCTACTGCCCCTGATCCTGGGCTCTGAGCAGCTATGTAAGCAAACCCAACATCTGGAAACAACCCAATTCCATTTTCTAGCATGGCTAGAAGAGTTTTCAGGACAGCTATTTATTTCTTAAAAACCATCGCGTTAACTCTCAAGGAATCTTAGGGCTTTTCTAAAGCAATAAAAACCCAGTAATTATTTTCATGCTCTATCTGGACAGATTGCATATTCATACAATAAAGAATAAACATATAAGCAACTAGTTCTAAAAAATTCAGGTGAAATGTTCGGCAATTCAAGCTATGGATTTCATTAGGAGTTATGATTTTGATGTGTGGCCTCATTTTAGACTAGAAGCATAGTTTTATCATGCTGCAAAAAAATACCCCAGAAAGGAACAAGAAAGTGGAACAAAAACCAAATATAGACCATTGAGACCTGTCAAGGGGTGAGCTGGATTTTCCAAGGTATGGCCTATGGAATTAAAATTTTAAAAAACAGCAGAAAGAATAATAATAAAAGAAAATTAGAAATAAAACAACAGCAGCGGCAGCGAGTAATAAAACAAAACTTAGACATAAATCAAAAACCTTCATGTGCATTTGCACTCAAAGAGAAACAAATCTATCAGAACTACATCACCATTTACCAATTACAAATTTTCATACCCATCCAAGACTGTTTTTTACAGCTTCATAATTATTCCCCCAGAACGAGTTATGTAATTAATATAACAGAAGTTCACAACAGTTATAAACAACTCTACGGAAAAGAAATAACAGAATCGGTTAACAAAAGCTTAATAATTAAATATTCAAATAGTAATGCACAATTTTACTGATTTCTGAGCATATGGAAAACTGAAAATAATTATTCCTATGCATATTCAGTTCGGACAGAATTTCCCAAGACTTACAGTAGCAAGACCATGAACAATCACCTTGTGATTAAAACAAAGCTCATGATCTAGAAGATTAATCTGATGAGAATTTATAATATAAAGATAGATATGAATACAGACCTAGTTCATAATAGAAATCACCAATCCCCAGTAGGTAGAGGATCCACTCCAACTTTAGCACACATCTCGTGAAACTGTGATCTAAAAGTAGGATTTTTACGAATGTCATTCTGCAACAAAATAAACTATTTAATTTAACGTGAAGAAGAAATTTCAACATAATAACAAAATATTTACTTCATACAATCATACAAAAGCTGTAAAAAAATTTTAAAAATTTCCCCAATTTGTTTTTCCATCATAACTGGTTCCCTTTTTTTCACCTTATCTATTTCAATATTTAATTTAAAAAAATATTTACTTCATACAATCATACCCTAGCTGCAGTCGCCGTCTGCAAGCCAGCGATTCAAGGCCGTCCCCACGTGATTCTCTATCGACACCTTCAAAAATAAGAAATCTTTCAAAAAGAACTCAAATTCTAAACCCTAGAACATCTGAAAAGAACGATAAATGGAAATTCTTACCAGATCTTGGTCGTCGGCGGCGAGAGAGGTTGTGATCTAGGTGGCGATAGGTGACAACGGTGGTGCGGAGATCAAAATTGGGGACGGGCAGGGGCAGGTTTGCTTGGTCGTCGAGGTTCTGGTGACGAGCGGGGCGTCGGTGCTCGAGACGGCGGCGCCGCTGAGGGGCCTGGGGCTGGAGGTGAGGGACACGGTGGTGGTGATCAACAGGGAGCAGGGAGGGAGGGAGAATCAATCTAGCGGGGGAGGGGATAAGGAATGGGAGGGCGACGGAGAAGGGGAGGGAGGTCAGGGAGTTCTTTAAAATCGGTAATTTGTTTTGAGTGAAAATTTTAGGGGGAATTCTCCCGCCAATTTTTTTAGGCCTAAAAACATCTTTTTATATATTTATTAATAAGAAGTTTACAATTTTTTAGGCCTAAAAACATATCGTCGCATACCTTACTCAACGTTTCTTCCATTAGTCATGATAAAATAAGAGTGTGTTTGGTAACCAAAATATTTTTTTTGTTGTGTTTTTTTAAAAAACATCATACCATGGTATTTATTTTTTAAACGTATTTTCAAAACACCATTTTATTGACAAAAAATTATACAGACAAATCCACAAACAAAACCCACTTGATCACAAACACATAGTATAATCACGAACGACGCCGAGATCGAATCACAGTGTGATGCCCTAATGCTACGAAATCACAGCAATGAAGCCCTAAATTTCGATCACAAATGGCGCCCAGATCGAATCACAGTGTGATGCCCTAATTCTATGGAATCACAACAATGAATAAATTCCGATCAAAGTGAGTTGTGACCTGAACGGCACGGTGAGCGGGGACGACAGGGGTGGAAGCGAGGGCGGCGGATGAGGACGAGGCTGATATGGTTTCTGGGGAGTTAGAGACGACGTGGAGGAGGATGTCGGCTGCGGAGTGGCGGAGGTGGTGGTTGTCAAGGGGGGACTTGAGGCGGAGGTGGTGGTTGTCGAGGGGAGACTTGAGGCGGAGGAAGGCCACCAAACACCAAAAACCAACCAAAATGAGCTATTCGGGTTATACGAGTCGGGTCTGGTCGGGTAGCATTGAACAGTGAGTTTGGGTCACACATATATGGATCGGATCCGTCGCCAATTTTTTTATGATGGACACATTAGCATTGACAACGGATCGCATCCGTCGCCAATAAGTATTGGCGACGTATTAGAATCTGTCGCCAATAAGTATTGGCGACGGAACATTGGCGACGGATCAAATCCGTCACCAATACTTATTGGCAGCGGATCTAATCCATCACCAATACTTATTAGCGACGGATCTAATCCGTCGCTAATAAGTATTGGTGGCGGAACATTGGCGACGGATCAAATCCGTCGCCAATACTTATTGGCGACGGATCAAATCCGTCATCAATACTTATTGGCGACGGATTTGATCCGTCGCCAATGTTTTCCCGTCGCCCAAGGTTATGGGTGACGGAAAATCATTGGCGACGGATTAAAATCCATCGCCAATACAAACATTGGTGACGGGAACAACCCCGTCGCCAATGTTTGTATTGGCGACGGATTTCAAATCCGTCGCCAATGCCCTGTCGCCAATGCTCAGTTTTCTACTAGTGATGAAATGAAAAACATTCTCTAATTATTTTTATGGCCTATGAGCCAACCATCCATAGGCGAAGTCCAGTTGTCTTTCTATAGACTCAACATCTTTCTTTGAGTGAGAGAATGGCACTAGCCAGTAAGTATTCAGTGTAATTCCGATTTCTCCCTTCTGTGTAGCCTACAAAACAAATAATTGCATGATAATGCCAATAGAATTGAAGTAATAAATAAATATGAATAAATCTTGCAATTGACCAAGTGAGTGAATAATAGTACACTTGAAATTTTTCTCTGTAAAGTTTTACAGATCCTGCATGGGCTAAAATAAGGTTATGAGAGCCAATAATTGTAGGAAGAACATAAAAAATTTCAAAAGTTTATACCCTAACAAAAATTATTGGTGGGGAAAGATTTGAAGCACATCTCCAAAATGTTATTAATGCAGAATTGTTTGATATGACTAGGACAATTGTCCATTTAAAGCACATCTTCAACATGTTTTATGGGGTGTTATTAGTACGAAATTGTTTGATATGACTAGGACGATTGTCCATTTAAAACACATCTCTAACATGTTTTAGGGAGTGTTATTAATGCGGAATTGTTTGATACGACTAGGACAATTGTCCAATTAAAGCACATCTCCAACATGTTTTAGAGGGGGTTATTCATTCAGAATTATTTTTTTTTTTGATAAAAACAAGGGTTAAACCCTGTGCATTAATAAAAAAGAAAACTAAGTACAAAAAAAACAAAAAAAAATTACAAAAGAAGGATACGAACTGTATCCGCATGTTGCAATATAGAAAATAGAATTTCTCCTGGTATTGATGTATAACTTTCTTCTTCCAAAGATCCGTGAAGATGAAGAGAGGGCATTGCCGTCATTCATCGTTGACACAGATATAAGGAAGAACCAAAGCCAGCTATACATATGCGCAGTAGAAATTAAACTTTCTATAATCAACAACTATAGAACATCAAAAACTATCTTGTATACAAAAGAGAGAATTACATATCAACCAAACAAACCAAAACAGAGTCAGCGGCTTCAATCACTTGCTCTTGATAATGGACAATCCTTCAACATAGCAGTTATTTTCCTTGCTGTCAACCCCTTCCCCACACCTGACCATTCAACCAAACCAGAAATTGACTGATCAATGATCATCTTAGAAGAAAAGTTTACTTTGTCAAACAGAACTTTATTTCTACAACTCCAAATATTACAGCAAACGTGAGAGAAGATTCCACGCCAGATATATCCTGTGCCTCCCCTTAGATTCTCAACAGTTTTCATAAGAATATCAAAAGAATTTGGCCATGTAAAAGGAAGATAACAGTCTTTAAAATGTCCCCAGATCTGAGTAGTCCTACAACAGGAAAAGAACAAGTGGTCTCTTGTTTCTGGTTCCAACCCACAGAAAATACAAATAAAATCTCCATGCCATCCTTTCATCCGTAAGTTATCTTTTGTATGCAGTTTGTTCATAGATAAAAGCCAAATGAAAACACTAACCTTGCTTGGAATAGCATTTTTCCATATGACTTTGTAGAAAGGTGATTTAATGCCTCTGAAAATAAGTAACTGATAGAAGGATTTGACAGAGTACATACCATTAGTTGTAAGCGACCATATAGGAATATCAGAATGAGTAGAAATTTGATAGCTTCCTATCAGATTCAAGAGATTGAATTTATCTGTACGAGACATACAAGGAATACATCTTCTTAGCAACAAGCTCAAATGCCAAGCATTATCTCTAAAAAAGCCTTGACTACGAACATTCACATTTGATGATAATGCCAACTGATAAAGAGAAGGAAAAAGACTAGATAAGGAGTTATGTCCAATCCACTTATCCTCCCAAAATCTAATCCTTTCACCTGAACCAATAGTCCAAATAATATGTTGAAAAAACTCCTCTTTAAAAGAAATGAGAGTATTCCAGAAGGAGGAATTGTTAGCATTAGCATGTAATATTTGGATTAAAGAGCCTCTGTGAGCATAAAGTTGACGAAGGAAAATACCAGTATGAGAATTAGGATCAAGATATTTCCATAGCCATTTTGCTAGAAGAGCACAGTTGAAAACACGAATATCTTTAACTCCTAATCCTCCCTCTGATTTGCTTAAACATACTTTCTTCCAATTGACTAAGCACTTAAAACTGCTATTTTGAGAACTCCCCGACCATAGAAAGCTCTTTCTGATTTTGTCAATCTCTTTGATAACCCAAGTAGGCAATTTATAGAATGACATGAAATATAAGGGAATGGATGTAAGCACTGAATTAAGAAGAACTAACCTCCCTCCATATGACAAAGAATTCTTCTTCCAAGTAGACAATTTTTTATGAAAATTGTCTAAGAGGGGTTCCCAGTCAGTTTTTCTAAGCTTCCCATACCGCAGAGGTAAACCAAGATATTTGATTGGTAAAGTGCCAATTTTGCAGCAAAGAAGTTCTGAAAGATATCGTCCCCTCGTAGATATTTTACCAAAGTATACAATGGAAGACTTGGAATAATTTATTCCCAGACCAGATACCTCCTCAAAGATGTACAGGATTGTTTTTAAAACAGATATATCCTTGTAAGAACTTCTAACAAATAAAAGAGTATCATCAGCAAATTGTAAAATTCTTAACTGTTTAAGAGGTAACTTAATACCAAGATTTGAAAGGAGGCCATCTTCCACATTGTTGTGAATCATTTTATTCAGTGCATCAACTGCAATATTAAAAAGCATTGGTGATAAGGGGTCTCCTTGTTTAAGACCTCTCTTACAAGAGAAAAATTTAGATGGAAGGCCATTAACTTTAACAGAGCAGCTAGAAAGGATACAATATGATAAATCCAATTGCACCATTTGCTACCAAAACCTCTAGCTTTGAGAAGGCCAATAAGAAAATTCCAATTAATGGAATCAAAAGCTTTAGAGAAGTCAATCTTAAACATTGCTACTTCTTTTTTTTCTCTTAGAACAATAGTGGATCATCTCATTTGCCATAATGATAGAATCAAGGGTTGATTTCCCTGATTGAAAAGCCGATTGAGTAGATGCAACCAAATTGGGAATGACAGTAGATAGTCTGTTAGCCAGGATTTTGGAGAAAATCTTGAAGATACAATTAATCAAGCTAATAGGTCTGAAGTCATTCATATGAACACTGTCCTTGGTTTTTGGGATAAGCGTAATGAAAACCTTATTTAACCTATGGAGGTTTGAAGGCTGTTGTTGAAGAAAGATCATCAATTTTATAAGATCATATTACTTGTTTTATAAGATCATCAATTTTATAAGATCAATTTTAATCAATTTTATAAGAAAGATCATTCAGAATTATTTGATACGAGTAGGAAGATTGTTCAAGAATGAAACAATACAACAAGAACTTATGGAAATACTAGTTAAAAATAATAAAACAAGTTACAAAATTTCCTACCACTAATGACACTTGCAAATTTGCAACTGGAAACATGCCATAAAATACTAACCACAGTATATATCTGTCATTAGAAGAAGATATTTTGCCCCATAGACATAGAAGTTAATGTTGAAAACATGACATAGAACAAGGCGGAATATGTATATCATGACTAGTAATCAAAATTAATCGAAATAGGAAGAATACCTAAAATGATTTCCAAATTTCTTCAATACTCTGTTTCAAAATCAATCCGAAATAGCTTCATCAAGAGAAAAAACCTCCAATTAAAATACACCCGTCACCAAAGAGGAACAATACCGAGAGATAGGTTCTCAAATTTCTATTTCTTTATATTATCTTCATAAGATTTTCTGTGTCTTCATAAGGCTACATATGAACCCTGTATATGGGACTAGACTAGCCTTTGATATTTTAATTTCAAATAATTCGTAATTGTTCAAAACTCTATCCATAATAATTAAAGATACAATAGAATTATTCAAAAACTATATCCATAATAATTAATGATAGAAATAGAATTGTATTGCATGTATACCTTTTCTAATAATATTAGTGAGACCAATCGGATCCCACATCGAGAACCAATTATTAATCAAATTAATAATTTTAATTTAACAATCAAATTCCAATCCAACCAATTGTTCATAAAATGTCTTCAATAATATGGGATTAATTATTTATAATTAATATCTTACATTCAATCATCTCCAGTATCATTTATTTTAGGCAATTCTTTTGAGCAGGACTATTCACCTATTTGCTCATGCCTAAATTACAATTCCATGAACATAAATAAGAATCATTTTGAAATATCAAAATATTTTTTTTATAAGAAAGTGAATTAAAAAAATTCAAAACCACTTGTCGGTAGGAATTCAATAACTTCATGGGAATACATAAACAATTTACTCATCATAATGAGCATATTGGATCCTATCTAGATATCCATTATTTTCCTAAATAAAATTTAGCAACCCTACATTTTAGGTTGTGTAGCGCTTGCTAAACAAGCTTAATCATCATATCAAAGTATACTAAATTATCAAATAAAAAAATAATAATATTATCAAGTCAAATGGATCATGTAACAATTTAAATTCTCTATCTCTTAAGTGACTCATCCTAGAAAGTTCAAATACGATCTAGTGCTACACACATCACTATGTGTGCTTATGATATATTACTCGGGGAATCCACATTCCCAGTGGTTGAGACTCACAATCACATCTCACATGTCGGCATGCATAATAACCTGATATAACAAAGTTATTCTTTACTAGTTATAGGTTAAATACAAATTTAATAAATTTCTAAGTTAAATCACATCTCCAAGCAAGTGACCATCACAGTGCATGATCTAAAAAAATAAATTTTAAGGATATATAACAATTATATAAATTATACCCAAATTATATGTGCAACAATTAAATCTATTAACATTATAATAATATTACATAATTTGAATTAGATGTTTAAGGGTATATTATTACTGTTCTAGCAAAATCCCACTTCCCCTAACATCCAAACAGATATAATCCTAACTCCCATCTGTCAAAAATATTTTATGACAATGGTATATAAAATAATATTAAATGTTATCTTCTTAGCCATCATTTAAACCATCCCATAATTCCTTTTATTAACCTTCAATAAGATAATATTTCTTTCTAAGCTTTTCGCAATAGCTCCATTACTATAATAGTGAGAAAGAAAAACATTATGAGAAATAATATTAAGTTTATGGAGAAACTCATTTATCAATATTCCTTCTTTAATGGTTTCAGATAACACTACATATTCTGCTATTGTTATTAATGATATAAATATAAACTGAAATAGACTTTCTATTATTAGTATTAGATTGGAAACTACCAATTATTTCTAAAACACTTAATCTTCTTTTGGACACATTTCCTTAAAGAGTGAGTATGTCTTATAGCAACTATTCCTTTCTTGACATCTTGTAAGTTGAACCTCCTATGGATCTTATCTATATGAGTAGACTGCGATGATCATATACATCTCTTTCTCTACCTTTGTAGAGTTTGAGATCCAAGATATAAAATTTCTAAACAAGATCTTTCATAAAGAACTTGTCAGAAAGCCATACTTTTAATCATGACATTAAAGTATCATTCTCAATGAATAATATGTCATCAACATGTAACACTAGGAATATAATAGAATTATTTTATTATTTTATACACACAACCTTGCTTTTTAAGGGTTTGATCGAAATCAATTTCCTTAATTGTTTCATCAAAATGAATATTTCAACTATCCGAAGCCGGCTAAAGTTCATAACATGATTGATTCAATTAATAAATCACATCTTCTTAAATTTTTATATACTTGATTCTATAATCTCTACATGTAAATATCTTCTTTAAGATATCCATTCAAGAAAGTTATTTTGAAATTTATTTATCAATATTTTATATTCATAGCAGCTAAAATAACTAAATGGATACTTATGAACTATAATATTACAATTAGAGAAAATGTTTCTTCAAAAATAATTACCGTTGTCATTAAATATGACAACAACTAACTTACATGAAATCATTCTAACATGACTTTTGCGTAAGTTTTAGGATTTTTATTCTCCTTGTTACTTTCCATCAAATATGTCTTAACAAGGTTACTGTACTATATAGGTGGATACAAATCCTATTTGATCTCCTAATTGTAATAATGTATTAATAATAAATTTAGCAAGTAAACCTTCATTTACTTTATTACTTAAATATCCCACTAAATTTATAGAATCTCTAACTCGTTTGAAGTTTCTCCCACTGGATTAAATAATTCTCCCTCTACAGAAAAATGTTTTCTTTTAGAATTATATCAATTCTAGATCAACGAACTTGATTTTATAAAAGAACACATTTTTAATAATAATTATTATCTGAAACTACACTAGGATTATCATTATAATACCTAATACTTTCTCTAGGATAACCTACTTAGTAGGCTTTTATTTATTTTAGACTCTAATTTTGCCCATATTCTATTCTCCAACAAGAATGTGACAACTCCAAATCTCTAAGCGTCATACACTTAGTTTTTCTTCATATCCACATCTAATATAGATTGGAAGACAAATATTTGGTGGGAATTCTACATAATAAATAATTTACAATCTTCAATGCATAACCCATAAAAAAGTAGGAACATATAAATGCCTAGCATAAATCTAACCATATCTAATAAGATTTAGATCCATCTTTCAGACAAATTGTTAAGAGCGGTGAATTAGCAGGTATCAAGTACTAATAATTCCATTTTGTTTATAAATCTATTAAACTCCTAAGAATAGGAATTTATCATTTCGATCAAATCAGATGACTCTGATACTTTTATCAAGTTCCTTTTTAACTTTAGTCTATATTCTTTAAACTATTCAATAACATTCTAATTTATGATGCAATCGTATAAATATATCAATATATAAATGCATCATATATGAATGCTATAAAATAAAATATTTAACTATTTCTTTAACATTTAAAGGATCATATACATCTAAATGTATGAAGTCAAGAGAACATAGAGCTCTAGCACTGTTCTGGAAAATTAGTTTGGTCATCTTGTCTCTTAGACAATACTTACAAGTTGAGAAAATTTTCTAATTTTAGAAAATTCAGAGGACTATCCTTTATCAACTTGTTGATCTTATTAACATTAACATGACATAACATTATGAGCTAAAGATAAGTTGGATTACCTTGATCTAATCTATATTTAAGAGATTTATCAATTTCAACAATGTTACATAAGAGTTAAGGGTGATAATTATGAAATATAAATGATTTTAATTTCATAACGGTCAACAAAGTAATTTCTAAACTTTTAATAGAAGCTCTATGTAACGCCCCGCCCCGAAATCTCGGAGTCGGTACGCAATTAGATCTGATGGACTAGCCTCACAAACCACCACATGTCTTTTCAGCACGTTTTGTCCTCACTCACGTGCTCCCTGGAAAACTTCCCAGGGGGTCACCCATCCTAGAATTTCTCCAGGCCAAGCACGCTTAACTTTAGAGTTTCTAAGAGTTGGGTTCCCGAAAAGAAGATGCATCTTGGTGGTATGAGTATTCCAATCAAACCTATCAATACTAATCACATCACCCTCTCAAGGGTTGGGGTATTACAATATCCCCCACTTAAACTCACAACGTCCTCGTTGTGCCAAATCATATCATCCAAGACCGTACCATCCGTGTGAGATTCTAGAGGTGGCTCCTACGGCCTCAAGAGGTGGCTCCCGCCCTCTTGACGTAGCACTTTGCGCCGCATAGCACTTAGCTCTCACAATTCCGGTTGGCTTTGCTCTGATACCATTTGTAACGCCCCGCCCCGAAATCTCGGAGTCGGTACGCTATTAGATCTGATGGACTAGCCTCACAAATCACCACATGTCTTTTCAGCACGTTTTGTCCTCACTCACGTGCTCCCTGGAAAACTTCCCAGGGGGTCACCCATCCTAGAATTTCTCCAGGCCAAGCACGCTTAACTTTGGAGTTTCTAAGAGTTGGGTTCCCAAAAAGAAGATGCATCTTGGTGGTATGAGTATTCCAATCAAATCTATCAATACTAATCACATCACCCTCTCAAGGGTTGGGGTATTACACTCTATTTTACAATAAAACAGAAAATCACTACTAAAAAGTTTAGAGAACAGAAATCATATTTTTTCTAACTTTAAGAAACATTAAGACAATCTTTAAGTTTTATTTCAAGCTATTTACTCAAATATAGAAACAAATTTCTTATTTACAATGCTGAAACTAGGATTTTTATTTCTATTGTCAAGGTTAATCTTTTCATCTTCAAGCTAATCTTTTCTTGTACTCTTACAATAATTTGTAAGTATATAAAGATAACTAGAATCAATACATCATATATAAAGAATCACTCACATCAGCTGTCACTACTAACCAATAGGTGAAATATCTTTAAAAGATAGTTCTTTCCTAAGTGATATAATGCAACATTTACAATTTCTTTTTTCAGTGACTTTTATTATTTAAATTCCCGCTTTATGTTCAGAAACTTATTTTCTTTTTCAGATTTCTCTCTTAGGAAAACTTTCTTTTCTTAATGATGGACAATCCAGTTCGATATCCATTACTAATGTTTTAACCTGCTTTATAATAGTCTTTTCCCTTTTTCAACAAATTATTCAATTCTAATAAAGTGATAATTACATCTTAAATTCTAAAATATTCACTTGAAACTAAACTAGGAATTTGGAATTAAAAAATTACATCAACATTTGATTTTGATCTTAACTTTCGACAAATCTAATTTGTTAATATATATCAAAACTATAACGCCCCTCATGGAGGTACATAAAAATTTGTCCATGACCTGTCTATAATAGAAGGGTCGACCTGCTTAATATATATAT
>BQKN01066597.1:888151-904837 GCA_022839385.1 Asparagus kiusianus | reverse complement strand
TATATATATATATATATATATATATATATATATATATATATATATATATATATATATATGAATGGATAAAAAGTTTGGTGGACATATGCTTGCTATCCACTTAAGTTGACATAAGCTCATCTCATATTTATATTATAACATTATCAACTGTATACTGGAACTTTATAATTAATTAAAAATTATAATAAATCATAGTTAGATTAAGAAAAATAATAAAATAACATATATAATCACAAAACACACTATTGTAAAATATGAAGACTAATTATTTAATACTACACCGTGCTTTGCACTGATAGAAAACTAGTTTTTCTTAATTCCAACTTCTTTGTGCTGCTTAATATGCCATATCCTCATGTACACCTTGATTGTCCAGCTGTAGGAGGGTTTCTTTAGTTTCTCCTTAAATCTTTTATCCTGACTTCTGAAATTTTTATTTTTCGACAACAGTATGGTCAATATTGCACAAAACGGAATATCAGTAATTGTATACTAGTTAACATCATCAATAAAAGCGAACAATATTTATCAACCAATGTGATAGAATTTGGATGATCGTACTAGCTGGCATTATTGGCGTATATCATTCCATATAATTCAGTGTTGGTCGACTCATAACAATCGTAATTCGCTAAATTTTAAAACTGAATCAGGCAAGTGCAGCTACGACTAGTCGCAACAACCGCAATTACATGCAACTACCACTTATTACACTGCAAGAATTGCGGAGGAACAGACCCTGGAAAAAAGCGTATCAAAACAAAAGCATATAATGAAAAGCAAGGGTTGGTATATCCCCTATAATCTCAAAGAAACTATATTGTACAATCATACAAACCCACCTTCAAACATGCACATAAACTGTGAGGAAATCATATAGATACAACAATTACAAAGTATGAACACTTTCACCAGTCACCTGTTACCTTCGCGGCCTGGACTGGCATCTTTCAGCCAAGAAAGCAAGCAAACCACAAACGCTAGCGTCAACATCATCACTTCAAAGTAGCCAGCTCCGCTGTAGGAGTAGTACAAACAACAGAAGCCCTTCTCTCCAAATGCCTCAAACTCTGCTCCATACTCACCTTCACCATCTCCGCCAGCATCCTCCTCGCCTTCCCTGATCGATCCTCACCTTCAATCCCACACACGATATCGTTCACAATATCCTCCAAAGTCTCGCCTTCCATCTCCGACCTCCTGTCTTTCGAGCCCCGCAAAATCTGCAGCAGCTCCCTCGCCTTCGGCCGAGCCTTATCCGTCCCTTGCACTGTTAGCTCTAGCAACCCTGGAATCGCTCCTTCGTTGAGAATCACTTCTCTGTATCTGCAACAATCACTCTTGCAAAGTGTCAGTAACGCCCCTACAGCGTGCTCCTTGGTTCGGCTTGACCCATCCTCAAGCGCTTCCACCACTGCTAGCACACCCCCGGGCTCTGAAGTCAGAGATACCCGTGCGTGTTCGAAGGGCATAAGCGATTCGAGGAGAGCGGCACATTTCTCAACTGTTTTGGATGATTTTTTGAAGGTGTTGAGGATGTCAACCAGGGAAGGGATTGGGAAGCATGAGAGAATTGTGGATAGTGTGTTTCCAGTGGTGGAGAGATTGGAGAGGGTGGTGATTGCGTCAGATTTGGCCTGTGGCGTGCCATCGTGAAGGATTTGGACAAGGACGGGGATGATGGAGGAGGCAGCGGCAATGGTGGGCTTGGTGGTGGGAGAGGCCGAGAGGGTGAGGAGTGCTGCAGTGGCATATTCCTGTAAGTTCGAGTTCTGTGATTGAAGGAAGGAGATGAGAGGATCGAGTGCACCAGCGTCGATGATCTTGATCTTATTGCTGCAAATTAAGAGCACGGAATTTTCAGTATATATATATATAAATTATAGCTGACAAATTTGAGAACAATTTATGTTTAGTTTTAGCGTTCTTCAAAAATTCCATATTTAGTCCGTTAAATCTTTGATATTGCTTATAAATCCCTCAAATCGTAATGGGCTGTGCAATTTGATCCCTCAGTGAAGGCTTTTTTAAGGAAGAACATAAACCGAGGGTATTTTGGTCATTGAGGGATGAAATTGGAGGCCCCTTAGGATCTGAGGAACTATGAACAGTTTTCAGCGATTTGAGATGCTAATATGGAATTATTGAAGATTTGAGGGGCTAATAGATAATTTTTTTCTTTGTGAAACATTCAGCCAAATCTCAATCAGGATTAGTATCATAAGCATCAGGATGAAAAATGATAGTTAATAAGAGAGAAATAACTATTCATAGTAGGATGATTGCCCTTCAGTACATTGTAACAATTCATTGCTTAATTAGAGTGGGAATTAGATGTTAGCCAGATCCTATTAATGTTTTATTGGTATGATTATGGATATAGTTGCTTAGTGTTAATGATTAATGGTTGTTCAACATTCATTATTAACCCACAGTAAAATGGTCCTTGCGTGGGTTAATAATGAATATCGAGCTACAGCTACCATTAGTCCTTTAAAATTTGATATATATTCTTATTTACCCATATACTCTGCATTCCACGTGGCCCATAAACTTTAACTTATTTTTTCTTAATTATTTTTACTTCACTTTCCTTCTTTTGACGGTGAAGGTAATATCAAAGCTCAAGTCCTCGACCAAAATGTTCAGTCTAGTGGTGACACGATTATGAAATTTCAGGCTCTGCTTCTTAACCTTTACTTCTATTTACTCTGTGAAAATACTTTGAGAGAACTACCTATATTCATTCACCTTATTATTAAAACAGAAAAAGGAACCTTCAAGGTAACACAAATAACTCCATACTTTTCTTTAGCTATTATGTGCCTCATAACTATCCAATAAGAGCTTACATATTATCTACCATGTCCTTGAAACAAACCTTATGAAGTTATCCTGTCAACTAATACTAACTATAAATTACTAAGTCACATTGTCATGTCGAGTTTTTTTTCAGTCTCTTTGTCTGATCTTCATCCATGATATCTTTAGTTCATCCCCTTTGTCCTTATTGAACTGTTTAACAGACTTTACATTATACTACCCACACTCAAAAAATATATAAACCTTACTGTATGAGAAACTCAGAACATGGAGCTATATGATCAACTGAGTCATCTTTTCTTGAAGATATTTCAGAATAGGTAAAACTTCATTATTTTATTTGAAGTAGCATTCTCCTACAATTACTCACAAAAGACTAGCGAGAGAGTTTCTTTGTTTCGCATGTAACATCTTCCATGAACCTAGTAATCCTCCCATGCCTTTTTCTTAATAAGTCAACATCCTGAAATTTGACAAGATAAATCCTTTTACTTCTTTTTGTTCAAAGTAGTTTCTTATTGTGTTTCATATATTTTCCAGTACCAAAATTATACAAAAACTTGAATCACTGTTCCCAACTCAAGTATCATTTATAATAACTGATATGCCCTTGTTTTTAACTTACTAGTAAGGTTTCCAGTCAAGGGACTGATAGATGAAGAGATTTGATTTGGTTTGAACTTTCTTGCTTAACTTTTTCCTTGGTTGAATATTAAATTTCCAAATAAAGCCCCTTTTTCCCTTGGAAAATATTTTAACCAAACCTCCACAGCCAATTAACAATTATCTCCTTCACCAAATATTTCAACAAAGACAATGGCAAGTTAAACTAATACCTAACAAAGTATTTCACAAACGCTAAATTGACCCCGTGTGCATGCGCGCGCTCGTGTGTGCGTTATATACATACATTTGTATGTATGGATATGTATGTGTGTATGTATGTATGTATACGTGTGTGTGCAAGCGCGCTGACATACTTAATATTAGAGGAAACAGTAGGAGTAGAAGCAGAGTAGCCCCAACCCCCTTTAACTAATGGATAGGCTTTGGACTAAACTAAGCCACTTGTAAACGCCCTTAACTAGTAGATGGGCTTTGACTAAACTAACCCACTTGTAAAGACCAAAAGTCACATAAATTTAGTACACATACATGTCCAGTTAATAGGACACCAAATATCGCTCTAAGTGCCTAAAAGCCAAAAGGGTCGTCATTTAATATGACAAAACGAAGATTAAGACCAATCCTAGATAGATCTCTCATAGAAAACTATGCACCAATTATCTCCTTCACCTAACAAAGTACTCTACAAAGACAAACTTGACACGTGCACATATATGGCATATTCAAATTCCAAAAACAAGGGAAGAGTGTACATGGAGAAAAGAATATAGAATAACTAATCCATACACTATCATATAAACACTTGCAAGAGACAACTAGTTAATGAGACA
Source organism: Asparagus kiusianus (assembly GCA_022839385.1). NCBI lineage: Eukaryota > Viridiplantae > Streptophyta > Magnoliopsida > Asparagales > Asparagaceae > Asparagus > Asparagus kiusianus. Next base: position 900,557 of record BQKN01066597.1, on the reverse strand, counting down.
CCTAGTCACTATGAGTACTAGAAGCCAATAACTTGCTTTATTTATTCATTAATATAGTATCGTACGAAGAAACTATACAATTGTATCTCATCACTACTTGTCAGTCAGAGAGAAAAAGAGGAAAATGACAAAAGGTAACAAGACAAGCGAACCATAGAACTAAGAGAATTCATCCAATAATGTTCAAAGCTACATATCAATTTGAAGATATGAAGTATATAATCTATGGTAGAAATATTACTTGCCTGAGACTTATAAGATTCTGTGGTGAGAACATCCAAAACAACTGGATGGATGCAGAAAATTATGCAAGAATCTAAGCTCTACTTAAGACTTTGACTACATCAGTCTAGCAAATAAGTACAATAAAATATCATGTTCTTATGTTAATTCTTTCACCAATTCAAATTGATTTACATGACGATAAGAAATATGACAAAACACGCATACAATTAGTCCCTAATTAAGCATGACTCAAGAGTTAACAGTTTATTAATCAATGGCATTTTCCCAATATAAGATTATGAAGCACAAGATTACATAGCATGTAACTTTAAATACCAAGAAGTTAGTTCATTATTTAATGACACAGAAAACAAACCATTGTAGCCCATTACTACTTTTTCAGTCAAAGATAGAGCTCAATGACAAAAGGTAGCAACTAACAAGACAAGTGAATCATAAAATTAAGAGAAATTATCAAATAATGTTCAATCAATTGAAGATGTCATGTATATAGTCTATGCCATAAGTATTTTTTATCCAAAACGAAATATTATATTTTAAGCACTCCAAAAACAGCTGGATGGCTGCAGAAAACTACGCAAAGAATCTAACATAAGCCTAAGACTATGACTACATCATTCCAACAAAGTACAATTCTTACAAAATAACATCTTCCTATAGTTATATCACCATTCCAATTTAATTATATGATGACAATAGGAAGGAAAGTATGACATGCTGCAATTAATCCCCACAGTTGTTTCACTTTATAAAATACCTAATCAAGCAAGGAACTTTCATACCATGATTATAGAGAAAAAGATTGCAAGTATATAACTTTTGAGTGCAGAAAGGAGACTAGTCAATATCAGTTTTACAAAGAAGAAAGGATACTAAGCACCCAAACTAAAGCTACCAAAAGAAAAAGGAAATGAAAGATAGAGAGTGATGTAGCATCAAGCTAAAGTTCACCAAATTGAAAAACACATAGCAAGAGAATCCATAAACACAAATAACTTTATCAACATATAATAGACAAAACATATCTACCAATTTTAAGATAAAAAGAACATGGAGTTTCATGAGCAAAAGTAATTAAAGGTACTACATGAAAGAAGTATAGGCTACATAAGCAAATTCGTTTTCTCCTTCTAATCAAGTTCATATTATTAAAGAAAACATAAATTCCTAACACCAACAAAGAAACTTAACTTGATAATAGAAAATCAGTTGTCTAGCAATATTTTTCTGAACAATTTATTTCACATATCAGAAAAATAGCATACTGAGCTCTTTAGTGAGCAAAAAGGGCATTTGATTCAAGGATGTCGCAAAAAATTAATACAGGGAAGATTACAGGAAAGTAAATTAATCTATTATTAATCCCCAACACTTAATACATAAACAATTAATTACAAATAAATTGCATATCAATGTACCTTTAGTAGCAAGAAGGAGACCAATTTAGTTTACGGACAATTTTTTTAAATGGACCCTTTTAAATATTTATATAGAATTTTTGACCCATTCCTTACTTAATTAGCAATTTCGACCTAGTTTCATGAAATTAGGTCGAAATTGGTGAATAAAACTTCACAGGATTGCCAATCCCATGAAGTTTTCTGTTTAAACTTCACGGGATTGCCAATCATGTGAAGTATTATTCACCAATTTCGACCTAGTTTCATGAAACTAGGTGGAAAATGCTAATTAAGTTAGGACTGAGTCTAAAATTGTAAATAAATATTTAAAAGGGTCTACTTTCAAAACTTGGCCTTAATTTAAAATATCACTAAACAATTAAAGAAATATAAGAGAGGTGATCTACCAATTACCATCAATTTACAGTTCCTTTTTACAACCCAACCAAACCCATATTAAATAAAATTCAACGGAAAGAACAATAATATGTAAATGTATATATCACTTTTAAAGTAATAAAAAGAAAAAAAATTCTCAAACAACTCAAACTTTTCATAAAGATTAAAAAATTAACACTGCCAACAAATAAATTTACCATAAAACCGATTAAAATAATTCATAAACAAGTCCAAAATTTTAGACAAATCAATCCTTGTCAATATTGACAAGAATTAAATAAAACCCAATATAAAATCATTGCAGATCCAACGACTTAAACAAAATATCAAATCTCAGTTTCTTAAGAAACAATTATATTAGATTCAGCAATATGTATAAACCCATATTAGAAATATCAACTTTATTCCTCAACAACAATAACAAAAGTCAGGAAACTAATCATATAGTCAATATTGACAACAAAACCCAGTAAACAGAACCATCGGCAAATCCAATCTAGTGACCCCATGTATCAAAATTAAGTTTTTGAAAGAAAATTTAATTGGTAGACTCTCAAATAAAACATTTCCATTTCATTATTCCCAATACAAAAATAATACAATGAAAATGGATTAAAAATAATTCACATAAAGACCCGAGAAATTCAGGAAAACCAATTATGCTTAAAATATATCACAGTGAGCTAAAACACAGTAAACAAAACGATCAATAGATCCAATTAGCTCAACCCAAATATCAAAAAATTAGCGGGTAAATTCAACAATTGGTATAAACCCCATATAGAACATATCAATTCCATTCATCCCACAACACCACCAAAATTGAGAAACGACCCACTTCGTCCTAAAATAAAAATTTACCCGTCGTCCTTAAGATTCAGCAGCGCGCGAATCAATTATACTCAATAATTAACTAAAACCCAACATACAAAATCATGCAGATCCATTCGACTTAACCCGCATATCAAACATCTCAATAGATTCTGGATGGAAACTAAAAGCATGCAGATTTGAGAGTCCTCAAAATGCAAAATATAATTACCTCTCGTCCTTAACTGCAAGATTCAGCAGCGCAAGAATAGCCGCCTCGATCGACTCCTCGCTCTCCGCCCTCAGCATCTCCACCAACGGGTCGACGGCGTCGGCGAGCAGCCGCCGGTTCTCCGACGAGGTCTTCGTCAGCTTCCTTATCTCCTTCGCTGATTGAACTCGGAACTCCTCGTTATCGGATCGGATCCGGGCGAGGATGGAATTGAAACTTGACCCGTTGTAGGCGGTGTGGTCCATCGCGGGTGGGGCTCGGGGAGGTGAGCGGACTCGAGGGAGGGAGGGAGTTCGAGGGGGGGTATTTGTAGTGGGGTGTTAAGGCGAGAGGGGGACGTTAGTTGACGGCGTTAGATTGGACGGGAGGAGGCTGGGGCTGTTGTCGGTAGATAACGGAGTCGTGTTGGGTAGTGCGATCGCAATAGATGTGGGTTTTATTGATGATATAGGTTCCTTACATTTTTAATATTTTGAACTTAGTCCCTTAGATTATTGAAAATGCTAAAAGTTTTTTTTTTTCTAATTAGTCCCTGCAGTTAGTTATCTTTTAATTTGAGAGGAGAGGAATTCTATGTTTAACTCGGCACGGGTTTCCTACCACATCCCTCTGTATTAAGTTAAACATGAACTATTTTAATCCTTTGACTGAGTTCGTAAACTCTTTTACACCTATTTATTTAAACTCGCATGTTTGAACTTTTTGAGATTTTGTTGAGGATGTACTGAATGAGGTTCAAAATGTTACTTACTAACTGTGATTAACAAGTAACTCAATCCGATTTAGAAAAATAACTAAAAGGGGATAGACTTGGAAGACAAATAAGATTTATTTTAGGGACTAATTTCATAATATTAAACACGTAAAAGTAACCAATACTGGGGGGGAAACCTTTATTTTATATATTAGACCCTCGAGTCTTCTAGTTATTTTGATCACGCCATCATTTTTTCCAATTTACTCCTTCAAGCCCATTAAGCTTTTTAATTAACACTTCCATTTTCCAACAAATATGATGATTATGTTTGGCAAATATGGAGAATCAAGAATTCAACGTAAAACTTGGATAAAATTTGGGGTCTACGTGAGGAAAGTCCTTTTCTCAAGGAATAGAGAATTGGGATAAAACATTTCCATGGGTTAGGATTTCTTTTACAATAAGGAGCATTTATTAGAAACAAATAAAGCTATCGTTTGAGGAAAAAATAAAAACTAAAAACTAAAAACACGAGGTTCTTTTGAAATAAGTTTCTTCTGAAACCACTAGTAGAAAAATGAGCAAACTAGACGGAGCAAACTAAACATAATTATTTTCTGCCTAGTTTGAGACAAACTAGACAGAAAAAATTCCGTCTAGCTTGATCCGTCTAGTTTGAAGTAATCTAGACGGAATATTCCGTCTAAATTGTCAAACTAGACGGAAAAATATTTTTTAATAAAATATTCTAGCCATCATAGACGAAAATTCCGTCTAGGTTGCATCCAAGACGGAATTTCCGTCTAGGTTGCATCCTAGACGGAATTTCCGTCCAGGTTGCTACAAAAATTAAAAAAACCCTAACTATTACCCGCCCCCCTGCCCCATCTCAAAGTTTAAAAGCCCTAGATCCCCCCCCCCCTGCCGCACCGCCTCCCCCCCCCCCTCCCCACCTCCCCGCCTCCCCACCGTTAGCCTTGTCCCCCGTCGCCCCACCACCCTCTCTCCCCTCTCCCTCTTCCTTTATTCGGCACCCCCGCCCCCCGTCATCAGCCCTGTCCCTTGCCGCCCTCTCCCTCTTCCTCTAATCGCTTCCCTCAATTAGAAAAAACCTAAAACCCTAACTCCCCTCCCCCCTCACGTGTCGTTCCCGCCCGCTCTTCCTTAGCCCGACCGCGACCATCGCATGGCGTGCCCGTCATTTTTGGATCTTATCGTCTCTCATCTCAAAGGTATAATTTTCATAAAAATTTTGAAAATTTTAAATTTTAAATTGTGTATTGCTGAATTTAGTTTAAAAACCCTAAATTATGATCCAAAAATAAATGAGTTCGAATCTTGTAATCCTAATTGGAAAAAAAATTAGTTATATATTAACCCTAACTCAACTATATTTTACCCCATTTGAACAACACTTCATAAATCTAAATTAAACACTTGTGAGCTATTAATGCTAATTGAACACCTGATTCATGTGAAAATAAGTGACATAAAAGTTTTTCAAAAAATAGAGTGATATATAACACATTATAATTTTTAATAATGTGTTATATATCCAATTTAGGTGAATGAACAAATAACATTATCCCTAGACATCCGTCCAATAATTACATCCAATTTTTTGGACTTATAATATAAGATAGACGACTCATATTTGGATAGGAGACAAAGTTTTCTCCCGAAAATGATCATTTAATTTATATTATACGAAGAAAGAATTATTAGTGAAATTTGTAATTATTAGATCTGTCCTTCTCGGACGGGTTATGAATATAGTAGTGCATATATCCAACTTGTATACTTTGTATGTTTGCATTTCTTGAAAGTTTCGACAGCACGTATTCGTTGTTCTCCGTGTACAATAAGCGCATGTTGTTCTGTGTTTGGGTCTATTGTCGATACACATAATAACATTTGCATGGTGTACAAGGAGAACATCGGGTAGGTGTTGCTGAAATTTTCAAGAAACAAAAATATACAAAGTATACGAAGTTGAATATAAGCACTACTATATTCTTAATGGATAGAAACATTCCTATGACAGCCGCTAGAGTGGTCTAATTAGTTTCTACATACGTTTCAGAGATATTTTATGCAGAAAAATATTTTTATTGTTAAATGATATATGTACGCAAGTATGATGTGTGTTGTATGTATATTGTCACGAAGAGTCATAAATTTACTAGTAGTAGTGAGATTAATCGTAGTTAATAATTATATATAATTTACAGATGAGGGTAATTCTTGATAAATCGTGGATAGATATTCCACAGCTTGAAAGATTTCATGACACGCAATATAAGGAGGGATGTGATGCCTTCATGCGGTGTATCGAAATGAATCCGGGAAATTTAAGTAACGGTGTTGTGTATTGTCCCTGTTATAGGTATAGGAATATGAAGTTGCAGAATAAAAATGATATATGGATCCACCTAATAAAATCAGGTTTTGATGAAAAATATAAATATTTGTCATATTATGGGGAAGAGTGTACTGAAGATGAGGATCCGAATGTGTGTGTTGGTACGTCCGGTGGCTTACGGATAGACAACACAGAAACAATGTTGAATGATATTTTTTCTTGTCCTATCGAAAATGATATTGATGTTAATGTTGAGGATGATATTGGAGATAAAAGTAAAGATGATATCGAAGATGATGCTGAAGAGGTCGGAGATGTCGAAGGTGCAGAAAATATTGAAGATATGCATTCCTCCACAGACATAAAATGAATAATGAAGTTACTATAAGATAGTGAAAAGGACTTATATGAGGGTTGTACCGAGTACTCCAGATTTTTATTTATACTGAAACTCCTACATATTAAGAGACTTAGCGGAATGTCTGATAATTATTTTGAAATGCTTCTTGATTTGCTTCGGACAGTAATTTCTAGAGGAGAGATTAGCATACCCCAAACAACTTATCAAGCTGAGAAGATTATCTCCGCTCTAGGTATTGATTATAATAGGATTGATACATGTTCGAATGATTGTATCATGTACCATAAAGCCAATAAAGACCTTCAAGAGTGTCTGACATGTGAAGTTTCTAGGTGGAAGTAATGCACAAACTCATCAACAAGGAGTATAACAGAGACAGAGGTGGCACATAAATTTTTTTTAGCAAAGGTGCTTCGTCATTTTCCATTGGTCCCTAGACTGCGACGATTTTACATGAACAAGGACACACCAAAGAACACGAGGTGGCACAAGGAAGATCGAGTAGATTGTGGTAAATTGAGATATCCTGCTGATGCTTTAGCTTGGAAGCATATTTATAAAATTTATCCTCGTTTTCCTGATGATTGTAGAAATGTCAGACTGGGTCTATCTAGCGACGGATTCAATCTGTTTGGGGTAATGAGTTCTGGCTGGTCTACGTGACCAGTTGTATTAATGTCATATAGTTTACCTCCATTGCTTTGAATGAAATAGTTGTATATGATACTCTCATTACTGATACCTGATAATCACACACACCGGGTAATAATATTGATGTCTATTTGAGCCACTAATTGATGACCTGAAACAGTTATGATCTGAAGGTATATTGACATATGATGCTCATCTTTAAAGAGTCGTTTAGATTACGTGATATTCTATTGTGGATGATTAATAATTTTTCTGCTTATGCTAATCTGTCTAGTTGGTCTACGAAGGGCAAGTGTGCTTGTCCTGTATGTGGTTCGAAATTTGAAGTTCTTCAATTACCGCATAGCCGAAAGAGTTATTATTAGTTTAATTACAAGTGATTGCCATTGAGTCATAAGTATAGAAAATTATCTGCTATGTTTGATGGTACAACTGAGAAGAGAATAAAGTCATATTAGCTGACAGGAGTTGAGATCATAAATTACTTGAGGGGTATCCAAAAGTTAGGTTTGAAAAAAATCGTTATTCTCAATATGACCCGTTCAGAGTAAGAGATTCCTTAAAGATAAAAAAATCATTGAAACGTAAGTGAACGATCAAAAAAATGCAAGTTGAGAATGAAACTAAAAAATTACCTAGATGATGGACTAAATTTAGTATGTTCTTTCAGCTACTTTACTGGCAAAATCTTAAAATATGACATAACTTAGATGTCATGCATATTAAGAAAAATATTTGTGATAATATAGTGTCACTCTCTTACAAGATGCAAATAAGTCAAAGGACGATCTACGGGCTCACCAAGACCTGATTGCTTTGAATATCCAGAATGATTTGTAAGCACAAGATGTCGGTCTTAAGAAATTAATGTTGCCTCTGTCTCGTGTTACAATATCAACTGAACAGATGCATCGATTTAGTGAAATTCCCAAATCGGTAAAGTCGTTGGATGGTTACTCTGCTAATATATCAAATAATGTCCAGGTGAAAGAGATAAAACTCTTAAGTCTGAAGACTCATGATTATCACGTCCTTCTTTATAAATTGCTCCCGGTTGTACTTCGTAACAATATGGAGAAAGAACCGTCGAAGATTATTATTGAGTACTGTGGATTCTTCAGAAAATTGTGCTCTAAAGTCATAGATGTAGATGGATTTAAAAAACTTGAAGCCGAGGTCCAAGTTACTCTATGCAATATGAAAGTAATATTTCCTCCTTTATTTTTTATAATTATGGTCCATCTTACCCAACATCTTGCAAGAGAGGCTAGAATCGCTGGTCCTGTTACTTATAGTTAGATGTATTCGATTAAAAAGTTAGATTTTTTATATGCATTTCTTATTTTACATTTAAAATAATTACTTTTTTATAATTTTAAGATACTTGGGCTCCATGAAATACAATGTTCACAGTTGGGCTCGTCCGGAGGGCTCGATAGCTGAAGGATATGTGGCCAACGAATGCTTTCACTGCTGAAATTTGAACTTTTAGCGACGGACAATTCCGTCGCTATATGTCGATTTTCCGTCGCTAAAAGTTTTAGCGACGAAAAAAAATAATTCCGTCGCTAAAATATCGACGCTATAATAGGGGTGCCTAAAAAGACTTTTAGCGACGGAATTTCCGTCGCTAAATAATAGCGACGGATTATTAGCGACAGAAAATTGGTCGCTATTTTAAAGTAATAAAAAATTAAAAAAAAATAGTGACGGAAAATCCGTCACTAAAAAAATTATTAGCGATGGAAAATCCGTCACTAAAGATCTAATAGCGACGGATTTTCCGTCGCTATTGTTTCTGGCATATGCACAGATGTGATTTCGTGCACGTTTTCCGTCGCTAAATTATACTTTAGCGACTAAATTTCCGTGGCTAAAATTATTTTTAGCGACGGACATTCCGTCGCTAAAAATTTTAAAAAAAGAAATTAAAATAATATTTTGAAAATTGAAAATACCCTGTACAATATCGATAATAATTTTTAAAAACCTGTTCAATCAGCAGAAGAAAGCTTCAATCTCACGCAAATATCACATCTCACGCATATATCACACATTTAGTTCAATAAAAGCAAGTAAAAGTCTCTCGACAGGTACATAATAAGTATTGTTTATACAACACAAGAAATTGTTTTCAAAGTTATATTAAGGACAATCAATCCTCCTGATCATCATCATCCTCATCCTCAACACCGGCCACATTATGACTACCCCCGGCTGCACCTTGTGAAGAAGTCCCGACCTGTAAATATAAATCAAATGTTAACAAGTGTGTGTAAACGTTAATAAGAGTACAAATATAAATATACTACAACCAACACCACAAAATCACAACACAACAACACAACACCACAACACAACAACACTACACCATCACAACACAACACCACAACACTACAACACCACAACACAACAACACTACACCATCACAACACAACACCACAACACTACACCATCACAACACAACACTACACTGCACCGCACAACACATCACCACACATCACACCACAACACCGCCACAAATCCTCCAACCTCACCCACCAACCAGCAACACTCCCCCTCGCCCTACCTCTCCCCCCTCAACCACCACCACAACAAAATCCACACTCCTCATCCTCAACCACAAATCGTCCAACCTCACCCACCAACCAATACCACCAACACTACGCACGCATACACCATCAACACCACCATCACATAAAAATATTATAAGTATATATTTTGAGGTTTGTGTTAGGGTTAGAGTTAGGGTTTGTGTGTAACAGTTTGTATCGGTATGTATCAGTATGTACGATATCATCTAATTAAAAAAAATAAAGTATATATATTACCTGTGACGACAAAAACCGTCTCCTATATGCCTCCTGAGCCTCCTGAGGCAGAGTCGACATGAATTGTGTGAACTCCAATTCGGTCTGCTCCTGGCGCCTCCGTTCTTCCTCTAGAGCCCGCTGATATGTTGTTTGCTGCGACTGCCAATCTTCAATCGCTTTTAATCGCTGCTCCATCGAGTCTTGATATGAACTGCTTCCTGGTGTTCCTTGTGGTGCTGCAGACTCGTAGGTGCTACTAGACTCGTGCGGCCTCTGCTCGGATCCTCTCCACCGATATCTGTTCTTCCTACTAGGTCCAATGACCGTCTCGATGATGGAGTCCTCATCCTCCCTACTTAGCCGGCCAGGAGTGTTAGAACAGACCTGAGACTGAGTCAATTGCTCCTGTACCTTGGCATGTACTTTCTCCTGCGATATATCAAAACAACCCGGGCAAATCGACTTAATAATGATGCATTGATATGAAATTGAATATATAAATGAACTGCTACTTACAGCCAGATCCTTATTCTTTGCTTTCTTCTCTTCATCGGTGTAATTCAGGCTCCAGGAAGTCAGAATACGATCTGCAAAATGTCTGAGATCTCCCTTTCCCTATTTTATTCAAATATATCATTAACCCATAACACATAAATTATACTCAACGTAAAAGCTAATATATTATATACCTCAAGCTCTAATTGATGATAATGCTGGCTGAATGTCCTGGAGCCCCCGTGAAGCTCGTAACTGCGAGGCGCGTTGCGATTTCTCCTTGCTATTTCAGCTTGAGCCTGCAAAACAATGTCAATTCGAAACAATATAGAAATTCAAACAATAAATTAAAAATATATACTTCAATAATACCTGAATTTTAGCCATGTCCCAGTAACTGCAAAGTGCAAAAAAATCTACTCCATCCACACGCGTGTCAAGATGCCAGTATCGCTCCCAATCTTCTGTTATTTGGACAAAATATTTTTTCTTTACCTCAAACCGCCATCTCTTGAACGATACATTGATTTGCCCGAAGCAGTACGTCCAGGCACAAATATTATCATCAAGAAAGAAAAACCGCTTCAACATATAAAGAAAAAGTAGATACAAATCAGTGTATTAAACATAATAATAAACTAATAACTAATAATGATGAAAATTAAAATAAATGGCTCACACATATATATCTCCAACAAGCCACCAGCGCATCAATCCGCACCCTCAACATCACCTCCACCCTCACCTAACCCTCCTCTAACCGTAATCCTAACCCAAACCCTAACCCTAATCCTAACCCTCGCCTAACCCTAACCCTAACCCTAACCGAACCCTAACCCTAACCCTAAACCTCGCCTAACCCTAACCATAACATCTAACCCCCACCCTCACCTAACCCTAACCCTAACCCTTACCGAACCCTAACCCTAACCCTAACCCTAGCCCTAACCGTCGCCTAACCCTAACCCTAACCCTCACCGAACCCTAACGCTAACCCTAGCCCTAACCCTCGCCTAACCCTAACCCTCACCGAACCCTAACCCTCACCCTCGATCACCCCTCACCCTCACCCCACCCTCGATCACCTAACACTCACCTCAACCTCGATCACCTAACCCTAACCCTAACACTCACCCTCAACATCACCTCCACCCTCGCCTAACCCTAACCCTAACCCTCACCGAACCCTAACCCTAGCCCTAACCGTCGCCTAAACCTAACCCTAACCCTAACCCTCACCGAACCCTAACCCAAACCCTAACCCTAGCCCTAACCCTCGCCTAACCCTAACCCTAACCCGAACCCTAACCCTAACCCTAACCCTAACCCTCACCGAACCCAAACCCAAACCCTAACCCTAGCCCTAACCCTCGCCTAACCCTAACCCTAACCCGAACCCTAACCCTAACCCTAACCCTAATCGAACCCAAACCCTAACCCTAACCCTAATCGAACCCTAACCCTAACCCTAACCCTAGCCCTAACCGTCGCCTAACCCTAACCCTAACCCTCACCGAACCCTAACCTGAACCCTAACCCGAACCCTAACCCTAACCCTAACCCTAATCGAACCCTAACCCTAACCCTAATCGAACCCTAACCCTAACCCTAATTAAAATTAATTTTTTTATATTATAATTTCATCAATATGAACATTTTTTATTAGGGTTTGGGTTTTTCGCATAAGTTTATTTTTACCAAAATTAAACTATAATTATAAAAATTAAATTATAATTAAATAAATAACAAATACATCTCCCCCCCCCTTCAATCTCTCCTTCTCTCTCCCTCTCTCTCGTCGGCCGACGCCGGCGGCCGGCGGCCGTTGATCGGCTCGCTGCCGGCGTCGGCGGTTGAACGACGGCGGCGGCGGCGGTTGAACGACGGCGGCGGCGGTGGAGGGGAATAAGGAGGGGCGGCGGCGGCGGGGAATAAGGGGG
>BQKN01066597.1:861894-878202 GCA_022839385.1 Asparagus kiusianus | reverse complement strand
AAGAAGATTAATGGAATCTACGATGGAAACAACTTTTGCTGAAAACACCAGGGTGGCTCGGCTTTGGCCGAGCTACCCTAGGGTGGCTCGGCTTGGGCCGAGCCACCCCGGGTTTGGCTCGGTTTTGGCCGAGTTCCCGGGTGTTGTCCGTTTCGCCGTTTTCCGGTGTTTCCAATTCTCCGTTGTTCGGACTTGATTCGGTTTGTGGTTGACTTGGTTTGGAATCGACTTGTTGACTTGATTCCAAATATGGCAGTTAATCCGCTTCTGAGTTTGAGTCCGAAACCGATCTTGATTCGATCGTGGTTCATCCGAGTTCGCTCTTGTTTAGATGACTCGTTGACTCCTCGAACCGTTGGATTGATTCCGCACGCGATTGACATTGTTTGCGTGCAATTTGTTGACCTCGTCGCTTCGTCACTCGATGGTTCGTTGATTTGTCGAATCACCGTGTCGAGCTGTGTTGTGGGACCTATAGGCAATTTTATACGCCTACAGATACCCCCTCCAAGGTATTTCAGCCTCGTTCTTTTATAGAAGAGTCTGGAATACTTTGGATGTGATTGTCCCAACCTTCAGTCGGTGCAACGGGACTTTGGAATGGCTTTTGTTCTTGATTCCTTCAGCCCTCCAGGTTGTTCGGTGCTTTGTCGAACTTCTGTAAGGATTCCGGTGCTGCATTTATTGTCTGACCGTCTGTTGGAACTTTGAACCTGAAGTCAATTCTTGATTTCTTGATTTTTAGCTCGAGTTGGTTGCTTCAACATAGAACTGATCATCGATTGATGGCGTCGTCCGGCGTTTGAGCTTCATTGCGACGCGTTGTCCGGCGTCCAGGCTTCATTGTGATGCGTTGTTCGACGTTTGACACAGTTTATACTCATACGTCTGCTGGAGTATACACAGTTTAAGCTCTTAAGGTATTGGAGCATGGCGGATACTCGAGTCACGAGACCAATCCATAGAATTGATGCGTCAATGACTCGTACTTATAGAATTTTTAGCAAATTCTCAGCCATCAACGGATTTGATAAGCCTTTACCGACTACCGTTTGAGTCGGGCTAGCATGCGGATTGTTTAAGTCCGTTCCGCATGTGACGTTAAGCTAAAAGAGTTAACCCTTTTAGTGCTACGATATTGAATACGTAGACTTCGTCTTTCTCCCGTGAAAAGACTAAACAGCAACGTGTATGAGACGTTGACATAGGATTTTTGGCAAATCCTCAGCCTTCAACGGATTTGACATGCTCTTACCGATTACCGTTTGAATCGGGCTTACATGCGGATTGTTTAAATCCGTTCCGCACGTGACGTTGTGCTAAAGGAATGAACTCCTTTAGACTTTGTGCTATGATGTTAAATACATAGACTTTACCATTTGTTACGGGAATAGGTTACCCGGCGACGCGTGTTAGGCGTTGACTTTAGGATTTTTGGCTAACCCCCAGCCTTAAACGGATTTGATTAGCCTTTACCGACTACCGTTTGAGTCGGGCTAGCATGCGAATTATTTAAATCCGTTCACATGTAACGTTGTGCTCAGAGATTGAATTCTCTAAGACTTTGTGCTATGATGTCGAATACATAGACTTCGCCATTGTTATGGGAATATGCTACCCAGCAACGTGTATTAGACGTTGACTTATCCCTACTTAGGCTTCGGGATAAAAGTACCCCAGAATCGAACTCTGGTATTTTTTTCAATCGGAAAAAGACTAAACCGGCGACGCGTGTTAGGCGTCGACTTATCCTTTCTTAGGATTCAGGATGAAATTCCCCAAGCGTGTAAGGCATGGATTTCGGTGTTATTAATAACAACCTGCCACAATGTTGAATATGTGGACGAGTGTTCTTTTTAAACGGTTAAGAACTAACCGGCGGCGCGTGTTAGGCGCGGACTTATCCTTTCTTAGGTTTCAGGATAAAATACCCCAGAATCGAACTCTGGTGTCTTTTTCTACGGGGAAAGACTAAACCGACAGCGCGTGTTAGGCGCAGACTTATCCCTGCTTAGGATTCGGGATAAACTTCCTAGAATAAATCCAAAATTCTTGGAAAATGATTGGTGTGGGAAGGAAGAATTTTATATTCTATTCCCCAAAAAAAAAGGAAAGGAAACTCGAGGTGGGATCTCCACCCCTAGAATCCGGAAAGGTGAAACTAAGAGTGGGATCTCCACTCCGAGAATCAAAAAGAATCAGATAACCCTAACTGTCGGAAGGTTTGATTACCGAACTAAAGATAAATTTCTCGTTTATCGAGAATGAATTGTGGTTTTGGTCTTAACTGTAGGAAGGTTTGACCAAGCGGGAGCTTGAGATGACCCTAACTGTAGGAAGGTTTGATCACTCGATTTGAAAGCGGACCTCTCGTTCATTGGAGGAATCGAGAGGGGATTTTGGTTGTGGTCCTAACTGTAGGAAGGTTTGACCAAGTGGGGGGTTTAAAACGATCCTAACTGTAGAAGGTTTGATCGCTCGATTTGTGGGCCTCTCGTTCATTGAAGGAATCGAGAGGGGATTTTTGTCGTGGTCCTAACTGTAGGAAGGTTTGACCAAGATTTGAAAGTGGACCTCTCGTTCATTGGAGGAATCGAGAGGGGATTTTGGTTTTGGTCCTAACTGTAGGAAGGTTTGACCAAGTAAAAAAAAAGAAGAGTGAGAGTACAAATCACCGTAGGAATGTTGACTTGTACAAATCACTCAAAGGGGGTTCTTGATGTTAAGTGATAAAGACTTAACAAAAACGGGGTTCTGACAATTCGTCAGTGATTTCAAGAGTGTTTAGTGTTTATCACTTTATTCATAATGATCGGGTTATCCCTAAGAATATTATATTTAACATTCTTCCGGGAACTTCCCGTTACATGAATTATCAACCCCCAGCTTTCTTTACAAAACTGGGTGCACGATCGGGTTATCCTTAAGAGTACCACGCACGGCACTCTCCAGGAACTTCCCGTGGAAGAAAGGAAATAGTTTAGACTCATATACCTATTGGAGTATTAAGAAGCAGTTTATACTCGTATACTTTTTGGAGTGTCAGGAAGCAGTTTATACTCATATACCGGTCGGAGTTTTGGGATACAGTTTATACTCGTGCACCCATTGGAGTTTTGCCGTTCTTGACTGGCTCACTCTAGCGTTATGACGCCAGCTTCAACCAAGGTCTGGATGCTATTCTTTAGAGTAAAGCAGGCCTTGGTGGGATGAAAGATCCTCCTGTGGTATGCGCAGTACTTCGGATCCGCAGTGTTGTCAGCTTCCTCCTGATTCGTGATCGGTGGGAGCTTGATCTTGTTATTGTCAAGGAGGGATTTGAAGATGGCTGGAACATCTTCGTCCTTGAAGGAGTACTCTTTTTGAGGCCTCTGATCCGAAGTTTTCTGTTGTCTCCGGGACTGCTGTTGCGACGTTTGATTAGCGTCAACAGCCGCTGTAGGTGTTTTGCCCTTACCACGGGAGGCGAAGTTCGAGTTCGGAGGATTCGTCGTCGATTGACCCCTCTCGGCCTTCTTCCTTCGGAGGAAGCGTTCGGCTTGTTCCCCTCGGACCTTCAAGTCTTTCCAAGTATTGGACGGTGCTGTCCCTATTACTTCCAACACGTCCAATGCGAGGTTGTTGTGGCAAGTCTGGAGGATGAACTCCTCGGTGATCGGGTCCCGGCAATTTAGCGCCTTGTTTCGGAACCTTTTGACGAAGGTTTCGACTAACTCCCCGTCCTTTTGTTTCTCGTCGAGCAACGTTCCGATGGATATCTCAGTGTCGTCGTCGAAGAAGTTAGCGAGGAACTTTGTCTCCATATCGTCCCAGCTATTCACGCTTCCTGGCTTGAGGCGGCGATACCAATCAAAGGCGGCTGCGCGAAGAGTGCCAACGAATGACCGCACCATCAGAGGCTCATTGCCGGAAATAACACCCAGGTGCGATTTGAAATAAATCAAATGCTGAGTGGGGGAACCTTTCCCATCGAACGGCGTGAAGTTGATTAGACTAAACTTCGCCAGATAGGGGATTGAATCCCACTCCCTTGGGTATGGACAAGGAATGCCCGTTTTCTTCACCTCTTGAGCTGACATCAAGGTATTGATTTTGCTCTCGAGGCTTTTGATCTTCAAGTTTTCACCTGTATCTTCGTTGGCATCCTCATTACCACCCCCTGCGTTGATGGGAGGGTCATCGGCATTGCGAGTTTCATCCGTATCCGTATGCTCAACTTCTTGAACAATCTGATTACGGTGTCTTGGTTCGCCTTGCTGGTTCCTCAGTGCCTGGATTTGCTGCTCATGCATCTCCCTCATGGTCTGCATGGCCATCTGCATCTCGAGCCTGAAGGTCTCCTGTTGTTTGGCCATGGCTTCTTCAAGCATCTTGGCCACTTGTTCCACGCTTATCATGAATGACTCACGGGGTTCTCCTTCGCTGGATACGGTGTTATCAGACGCAACCGCAGAGCATGCATCTGATTCCTCATCCTCTGAAGGTGAGCTTATCCGAACCCTCCCATACGTTCTTCGTGAGATGGCTCCAAACTGCAAACGGGTTAGACGCCGAGATGCTTCCAGAATTGACTCAAGATCATCCCGTGCTAATGTCCCCTTGTTGGTCATATTAGCGGTGACCCTCGGGAATTCTTCGTCTTTAATCACCGTTCTTCTTCGCCGGAAACGCCTAGGCCTTGGCTTTGGCGTCTCGGTAGTGAGCCTCTCGAACACCGAAACCCTTTCGGGGACCGTCTTAGTGCAATTACACTGAGACAATACCACCCGAATGAGTTTGGAACAGGGGTACTGAGTCTCGAGCCTATGAGGACTCCTCTTTCTGGCTCTGTTCGTACCCTCAGCACGATAGTACAACTCGTCAATCCGATCGGAGTAACCTATCGTGTGTTGGCACGATTTCTCAGGTATAACGTTATCATCATCGGATGACAACGTTTCCTTCTGAGAGCGAATTGTTTTCTTTGGGCTGTCAAAAGTTACGCGCCTCAAAACCTGCCTTTGTGGGCGTGAATTCTCAACGGGCTCCCGAACTTTGATGCGCAAGGTAGTGCGCCTGGGTGCCGTGAACTCCTTGTCATGTTGAGGGTTGTGTCGACCCCCAGCATGTTGATTAGTTCGGAGCTGTCTCAGTGGACCCAAACGTTCTTGGATTGGAGCTTTGTTTTGCTCCTCGGGAAGTGGACCGAGGCGCTCCAAGACTGACTTCCTTTTCTGGGATGGTCTTGCGGGATCTCCCGGAGCAGTTGTGGAAGTCATCGGCGATTTGGATTGATTCGCTGGGAGTTGAATTCTAGAAGGCTGCAGTTGTTGCTCCTTAGTCTGAATCGCCGCTTCAGCCTTAGGCCTCCATACTTTGCGAGTTGGTGGCGATTTCTTGGCCACTCCATTCTGCAGCTTCCTACGGGCTTCCTCGACTCGAGCCCGTGCTTGCGCTGATAATACACGGCGCTTGCGAATGCGTTCTACCAGCGTTGAGTGGTTCCGTTTGATACGGACCCATTCTGTTGTTGGCAGCTTGGAAGAGGCGCCATTCATCTGCTGTTGAGGCTGTTTGCCTCTTTTGCTCTTCAGATCCGCCTTGTAACAGACTCCGTCCACGGATTCCATCGCCTTTGCGAATTGTTTCGCAAACCGTTGACGTTGCCTTTGGCGGGCTCTCTTTGAGAGAGTCACTACGCCCCCTACGGCAGAAGGGTTGGCCAGAGTAGATCCGACCTGGTTGGAGGTTGGGGAGATCTCACCCAATGCAGCTTCGGCATCAAACGGGGCGAGATCTTCGTTGGTAGCTTCAATATCTTCGTACCAACGAAGTTTCCTCTTGGAGGAGGACTTTGGAGACTTGGACTTGCGGGAGGAGGTAGATCCGGACGAGGACGACAGGTACGCCTCGAACTTCTGTTGGTCGAACTCGTATTCGACCTCCTCCACGATCGGGATCGGGATCCGCGGCTGCGACGCAACGATCTCGTCGGCGAGATCGGTGGCTCCCACTGTGGTCGCCAGATTGTTCGCGGGAAAAATCGTGTCTTTCTTCATTGATATCATTGCCATCTCAATAACTGTTTATCGGTTACAAAGATCCGGTCTTTTTATAAGATCCGGTTACAATGAAAATCAAAAATAAGAAAAAGAAAGATTACAAATTTATTCCTTGTTTGTCGAACGAATCGCGAGCTCCTGTTTTGCGGTCACTCGCTTTGGTGGGTTCTTTGCCTGCGTCGGGGTTATTTGCCGTGGACCACCACGTGATCTCGATCCGGTCGGATCTACACGATATGACGGGTACTATTCCACCAAGGGAATAATAGCCGGGAGGGATTGTTTCACCAAGGAAACAACCGCTCGATGCTCGGGATCTAAGAACCAAGCTTAGATCCGGAGTGTGATCGTGTAGATCTCAGATCCGATTCCCTCGAACTCCTGCCTTATTTGACGTTGACGATCGCCGGGCACCGGATCTGGAAGTCCAAGCCTTCAAGCCTTCAAAGTTGAGATCTTTTTTAGATCTGAGTCTTCAATCCAGCAGGGCTTCGCCTCCTCCAAAATCCAACCTCTGAAAATGAAGAACCCCTCCTCTATTTATAGCCTCTCACTGTGCTCGTATGCACGTGTACACAACACACAAGGGGAGAGGGGGGGAAAACCGGCCACCTTGGGGTGGCTCGGCTCATGCCGAGCCACCCTAGGGTGGCTCGGCTTGGGCCGAGCCACCCCGGGTTTGGCTCGGTTTTGGCTGAGTTCCCGGGTGTTGTCCGTTTCACCGTTTTCCGGTGTTTCCGGTTCTCCGTTGTTCGGACTTGATTCGGTTTGTGGTTGACTTGGTTTGGAATCGACTTGTTGACTTGATTCCAAATATGGCAGTTAATCCGCTTCTGAGTTCGAGTCCGAAACCGATCTTGATTCGATCGTGGTTCATCCGAGTTCGCTCTTGTTTAGATGACTCGTTGACTCCTCGAACCGTTGGATTGATTCCGCACGCGATTGACATTGTTTGCGTGCAATTTGTTGACCTCGTCGCTTCGTCACTCGATGGTTCGTTGATTTGTCGAATCACCGTGTCGAGCTGTGTTGTGGGACCTATATGCAATTTTATACGCCTACACTTATGTTGTTTCTTCTGAACTGGACCCTTAGCAGCTTCATTATCATTCTTCCTTTTCTTGCCCTTATCCTTAGAGGCATAGGCCAAATGATCACTTTCTGTCTTATCTTGCTTCAACATGTCTTCTTATTGCACACAGTATGAAATGAGCTCATTTAGAGTCCATTTCTCCTTTTGGCAGTTATAACTGACCTTAAACTGATTGAATTGTGCAGGAAAAGACAACAAAACCATATGCACCAATAACTCATCACAAAGATCAAGTTTAATTGCCTTAAGTTTTGAAGCAATATGAGACATTTCCATAACGTACTCCCTGATATTTCCTTTGCCCTTATACTTCATTGAAATCAAGCGAGCTAAGAGCGTGCTTGTTTCTACCTTATCATTTTTCGCAAAACGCTTCTCAATTTTGGCAAGGAAATCTTTAGCCTTAGTAATCCCTTCGGATTCTATGCTCCTGAAGGCTTTCGGAACGCCGCGCTAAATGATCATAAGACTCATGCGATTTGAACGCTCCCATTTCTCATACTCCTTCTTTGCATCAGGAGTGCTATCCGCATTGAGAGGTTAGAGTTGTTCAGTTCTTAATGCATAGTCAAGATCCATGTAGCCAAGAACAATTAATAAGTTCTCTTTCCAAACCTTAAAATTTCTCCCATTTAGCATGGGAATTGAGTTGATGTTAGCAGAAATTATTGCAGCAGATGCATTAGCTGAAATAAAACAAAAATGCTCACATCAATAACCATAATTAGTAATCAATAAAATTTAAATAATGACGAATCCCATCCAAGATATCTGGCACAACTTTAATATCAAGTCTTTGGATAGTAATATTAACTTGTAAGTGATACATTGTTTGATACCTTATTGCAATGATCAAACATTGACAATAACTCATGTCAAATAATGAAACTATCTTTGGATCGATTCATTATTCACATGTAAACCTTATCATCGCAGATGTGTATACAGTCTAAATAAATATTAACCTTCCTTTGGGCCGATTAAATATTTACACGAAAGCATACATACAAAGAGAGGTTACTTTAGCAACTTCTTGTTTTAATTAATCAATTGGAGTGAGAGACAACCTTAATACCTTAGTGTCATAATATTTGAATTAAATATTTGATTAAAAACCAAATTAATTTAAATTTCCATAGCTTAAATAGGGCCAATAACTTAATTAAATAAATTAAGTATACCAAAGTAGACCCATAATTTAATATGAGAAGCCGATGCTTAACCATAGTGAACACGAAGTTCGCTTGACTTCGAACGCGAGGTTCGTCTGTATTGAGTACGAGACTCACTTAAGCACGCACGCGAGGTTCGTCTGAAAATGAACGTGATGTTCAACTTGAGAACGAACACGAGGTTCGTTTGAAAAATGAACGCGAGGTTCGACTGAAAAAGAACGCAGGGTTCAACTTGAGAACGAACGAGAGGTTCGTTTGAATCGAGCGCGAGGCTCGCCTGAGAACGAACGCGAGGTTCGACTTAAATTGAGCGCGAGGCTCACCTGAGAACTGAGCGCGAGGCTCACCTTAGAACTGAGCGTGAGGCTCACCTTAGAACGAACGCGAAGTTCGTTTAAATTGAGCGCGAGGCTCACCTTAGAACTGAGCGCGAGGTTCACCTTAGAACGAACGCGAGGTTCGTTTGATTTGAGCGTGATGCTCACTTGAGAACGAACGCGAAGTTCTGTTAAATTTGAGCGCGATGCTCACTTGAGAACGAACGCGAAGTTCGGTTAAATTTGAGCGCGATGCTCACTTGAGAACGAACGCGAAGTTCGTTTGAAGCTTTCAACTTCGCCAAAATTTGAGGTAACCACCTCCTTAATTCCCGCACGTTTTCACGCACGAACCCTTAGAGGGTTAAATCTGAAACCGCCGCCGTCATTGCTCCTACACCCAAAAGGTCGAAACCCTAGGGTTTCCTAACGCCGCCGTTGCCATCAGAGTCGATGGCGAGGCCGCCAGCGACACTTCGCCGGCGAGGAGCACAGGATCAACGACCAAAACACAATAGATCCAAAAGAATTTCTCGATTTTATTCAAAATCAGATCCAGAATCGAAAAAATGAGTTTTCTTGATCCAGATCCAAGAAAAAGCGAAGAAAAAAATCCAAAAAATTTAAAAATATGTTCATCCGAAAAAAAATTCAGCAACATTACTGTTCATCCGAAAAAATATGTTACTGTTCATCCGAAAAATTTCAGCAACCGTTACTGTTCATCCGTGAACAAAAATCTGAATCCATAACAATTAAGATCAAAAACCCTAATTTTAATCTTAATCTCTTAGAACAAATCAAGGTGGCTCTGATACCACTTGTTAGATCTGATAAAAAACTTGAGATCTAAACCATAAAGCCATGATTAATTCAAAGAGATTTACAAGAATCAAAAGAAAAGAGCGGAAGCTTATACCTGAATCCATAGATTAAACTTGAGATGAGTTTTGGATCTTCTAACCTTAGGGTTTCTCTAGCCAAATTTCTCTCTAGATGGGGGTGAAGAGAATTAGAGAAAGTAACCCTAAATTAGGGACCATACCCCTTATTTATTGATGTTGTACATTTACAATTTGGCCCCTCATCAAATCACAATTACAACCTGGTATCTGCACATATAACCCCATGATTATATTTAAATACCCATTAATCCAAATTGATTGATCACTTTAGTGGGTTATCCTGAAGGATAGCAATACACACAGATTAATCATATGTGCCCACAAATAAATTTAATTAGATTTAAATCTAACAGTACGATGTAAACATAGTGATTATATAACATGCCAATAATACTGATATGTTAATAGTTAACACAAAACTTAAGTTGTTTCTTGCGATAACAGGATAAACAATATATTGGATTTTGTTCATTAAGTGATGGAAAAATTTGAGACGGCACCTTTGTTATATGAGTAAATAAATCTAATCTATGACAGCATTTACTGATTTACACGATGCGGGGAGTTGCGATACAAATAGAGAGAGAAATATAAGGTATTTCTTGTATTTCATGTGTTTTGTGGATCGAGTTCGAGTTCGAGTCCGAGTCCGAGTCCGTGTAGAGAGTTGATCTTTTTGAGCGGCGAGAGCGTCGTGATGCGACGTCCCCGTGGCCGTAACCACGGAATTTGTGATTACGTGACTGAAAGACCGTCGCCCGCCTTAACCTCCACGTGGACATTGATCTTGTGGTCCACGTGTTCATGGCGAGAAACGGGGCCCACTCGACCGACCTCCTGATGGGCGTGGGCCAAGTCCACGGGCTATCTACTGACGACGACCTTTGTTTTGGATCTATTATGCTCTGAGAGTCTGGAACCGCTTCCAGGAAATTCATCCGGACGCTAGGTGTAGTTTTGATAAGGGTTTGAGGACAAAGATTGAGGAGAGAACTAACTTGGTTAACTCTTTAAGAGAGATTAACAATAATTTAATTTTATTTGAGTTTGATAGTTAAGATGAAGAGTTGAGGTTTTTGTATTTGGCAAATAAAGAAGGATTATGAACGCCAGTTATTATAAATATCCTAAAGCATATGTATTTTTTAAAGTTTTATTTCTTATTTCGAGATGAAGTAACTCTTAATCCTTCTTTTTCGACAGATTTGTTAACCCCTCCAAATGAGGGGATCACTAACTTTAACCCTTGTAAAAGGTTTGATAACATTTTGACCAAATTTACCCGTTTGGATGGTTAAGAAGAGGTTAAAGTCCCTTAACCCTCATTTTAACCCAATGCCAAATGGAGCCGAGTGTTGCGCTAGACCTCCATAACTTTATATTCCATTAACCCCTTGCACGCACGACCCATCGACTTTGTTATCCGCTATACCTCACTTTAGAATTCATCAATTAATCCCTAAAATTAACACGTTCAACTCTAAAATTGTCATGTAACAAACATGCAAGAAAAAAAGATGCTCTTTTTTTAACTCAAAAAGTTGCCCATTATTAAATAGGATAAAAGCTTGATTTTTGGGGATCATTTTTATCATTTTCCTCACGTGTTTACCTTGTTATTCGTTAGAGTTGATCACACTAATTTCGAGAATTAAATGAGAAAATTTCAGATTAGATTCCATCGAATAGAAAATTTTGAGGAGGATTTAGCGCAACATGCCTCAAAGTTCTCGGGGGTTAACCCATAGTTTGAAACTAGCCGGTTTAACTTGAGCAATATCACCTTTTCCCCCTCAACGGGGCACTAGACTTGTCCATTAATGAGACCAAATATACCAACAAGGTTTACACCTGTTTGTTTACACTGAATTAATTACGTATAGCTTTAATTTGTTGAAAAATTCTTAGATGAACACATAATAGGTGTCCACATGTTATTTTCTAATAGGATAAAAAACATGCGCATTTCAACCAAAACCTCTTTGCTATTTTAATTTGAGAAAATCACCCTAGAGTTTGGGCATATTATAGATAACCCCACTGCCCACACAATTGTAAAAATCAAAGACACCCACCTCATCTATGGGGTGTTTCACAAAACTTCCTCTAATCTTTCACACTTTTTCTCACCAAACTCTACTGATGTTATTTCAATATATAAAAAAACTGAAATGCCCTTTTGAAAATCAATCCATTCAATTATGAATGAACTCCAACCATTAAAAAAGTAATTATTTTAAATTTACAATGTTTTTTGTCATCTTTCTCCTCTCTTTCTCTTATCCTAAAAAAACATAATAGTTTCATTGAGGGGTATTTTGGTTTTTTTCTTAGCCACCTACTTATTATGTGAACGACCTAACAATGTCAGCTTTTAGGGAGTAAAGTGAGATGAGCTCATGTGGAATTTCTTTTTAAAACTTCAAACTTGAGGGGTTTAATCTATAATAATCTTAAACTTTAGGGGGTTTCTCAAATTAAAATAGTTCAATGGGGGTTTCCAAGAATCACCCATCATGAGGGTTAGGTGAGAAATTTTCAAGGACTTGTCTAGAATTTTTATAAATGAGGGGTAATATATAATATGGTCGAACTTGAGGGGGATCTCTCGAATTAAAATAGTTGACATGAGTTTCTAAAATTAGTCCATAATTTATGTAGAGAGGCCATCAACATGAGTTTTTTTTTTAAAATTTATATATTTAAATATGCAATTATGAGATTTTTTAAATTATGGATAGTTAAAATTTGATAAGGATTACAAAATATTTTATTATTAGGATTTTTTAATTATGGGTAGTTTTAGTTTGATGAAATTTTTTATAAATATAAGATTAGGTGTCCACATGTTATCTTCTGATAAGATAAATATCATATGTGAATACTTATGATGCAACACAATGTCAACTAACATATTGTCAATAATCCTCCCATATCTCATGCCGTGGTGCACTAATCAGAAAAAAATTTATGCAGATAGCCTTTTCTTTTTAATCAGTCATACACGTGCTATACTTACGACACCGGAAACTTCCAATCATATATAAGTTCCTCATGTAAAACCGTATGAACAGTAACAAAAAAACCTTATGAGTCCTAACCTCTTATTACCGCTTGAATTATGAGATTCTTGTCATATCCTCTAATTTCTAAACTTAATTAAAGCTTACGTCCGATTAAGGAAAACCGCACCTTTAAGAAAATTGGATTTATTAATATATTTTTAATAATTCAGGATGTGAGTGTTTGGTTGGAGGAAACTCCACTCTTTCTTGTTTATACCGTGTTGGGCGCAGAGTCACGCTCTCACGCCGCGGAAACGATATCACCTAAGAGAGAGCCATGACTTTCGTTATCACAAAAGCACAAGTCAACTTCTATATTCTTGTTTCTCAAAGGAAACTAGATGGTAGCGATTATCTCAACGGGACAATCAAGATGTCTACAAAAGGGGGTCTCGATGAAGGATGGAAAAACATAAGAAAAACGAGCAATCTCTATTCCCTCTCTCATAATTCTCTACAATTTGATTTCTAGTTTTAATTTCTAGGCAAACATCCATTGAGCAAGAGACCAAAGTTCGCAGTGAACTTTGGTGCTGGCCTTCTTAGGGGGTTCTTGTGAACCGCAATTATGTAGGGGCCACGTGGGGGCTACAAACAATAGCAAAGCCGCGTGAGATTCATGCGTGGTTTTCTTTTGTTGCGTGAAGGGACACGAACACGAAGGCCCACGAACGAAGGCCCACGAAATCATAATATTCTGCAGCTATATATAACATGTGAGGGGCTAGGTTTCTGTGAGCGCAAGGTAGGGGCAATCGTGGGTGCGTGTGCAAGCCGGCAGAGGAGAAAAATTCGCCAATTGTAGAGGGGGAAAACAAGTGCACGGAGCTTTGTTTTGCGGCTGCGCGCAGTTTAGGAGATTTTGTGTAGTCGCTTTTAGGGTTTAGTGCATCCCTTTGAGAGGTATTTGTGTGAGGGATCTGAGAGTTTGTGAGAGGGTTTAGGTTGTGAGATTGTAAACCCTAATTGTATCTCTTCCTCTATTAGTAGATCTCCCCCTCCTTGCTCCGTGGGCGTAGGTAGTTTGCCGAACCACGTAAAATTAATTTATTTGAGTTTGTGGCCATTGTAATAGTTTTTAGGATCCCTCGACGCGCAGTCCTAGAGCTGACGAGAGGAAGAGCTAATATCCCACTTTGATGGGATATTATGCTTCAGATTCTTGTTCCCTTTGAGAAACAAGAATTATTATTGATTTTTCTCTCTTATTGTGCACCAGAAACTCTGCCGAAATTTCCGCTATGAACAACAAGTGGTATCAGAGCACAGGCTACGCTTGGGCTATTTGGAGGAGTAAATCAATTTGGAGGCTCGTCTAGGGCTTCGTTTGGTGATAAAGGTGGGATCTTTTGATAAAAGACTCTATCTTTTTAGTTTTGAATCTATTCTTCGTTCGTTGGTGCGTTGAGAAAGATGTCGGGGAAAGAAGGTGCTTCGGGTATCGAGGGTGGTGCTTCTGGCGCGAAGACCATTCAGAGTTTGAATATCCACTCTATGAAGATAGATGTGGAAAAATTTAATGGCACAAACAATTTTGGATTATAGAGATACGAGGTTTTGGATGCGCTGAACGCGCAGAATTTGGAGGATACCTTTGAGTTAGATGACAAGCCAGATGAGATTAAAGAGAAGGTTTGGAAGAAGATGAATCGAACGGCGTGTGGTGTGATTAGGTCTTGTTTGACTCAAGATCTAAAATATGATGTGATGAATGAGACTTCTGCGAAGAAGATTTGGGAGATTCTCGAAAGCAAGTATTTGACCAAGAGTGTGAAAAATCGCTTGCATTTGAAGAGGAGGCTTTATCGTTTCCAATTGAAGAAGGGAACCTCCATTAGAGATCACAAGAACCATTACACTAAGCTTCTTACGGATTTGGCGAATGTGGATGTCGTGATTGAAGATGAGGACAAGGCGTTGCTGTTGTTGAGTTTCTTACCTGACGAGGAATATGAGACATTCGTTCTTACTCTGATTAATGGGAAGGCATCACTTTCGTATAGTGAGGTCACTGCTGCATTTGTGAATTATCAGCTTCGAAAGAAGGATAAGGAGACTTCAACTGAGTCGGTAGCAGAGGCGTTGACCGCAAGAGGGAAGGGTTCTAACCGAAAGAATTGGAAGTCACAGTCTAGAGTAGGACATTCTACAATTGAAAAAGATCAGTGTGCTTGGTGCAAGGAGACTGGTCATTGGAAGAAAGACTGCCCAAAGCTCGACGAATGGATGAAGAATAAGCAGAAGGGAAAAGGAAAGCAACCATCATCAGAAATAAACATCGTATCGGATAGTAATAATTCTGACTCTTCTATTTATTCGCTTTCTATCAGTCCGAAAGATAGCTATTCGGAGGAATCCGAGTGGATGTTGGATAGTGGTGCAACCTATCATGTGTGCCCTAGAAGGGAATGGTTCTCTAGTTTTGAGAAACTAGATAGTGGTGTGGTATACATGGCTGATAACCGTGCATACCAGATCCTTGGGATAGGAAGAATTTGCATAAATATGTTTGACGGGACTGTTAGAGAGTTAAACGATGTGAGATATGTTCCTTCTTTGAGGAAGAACTTGATCTCGATTGGAGCTTTGGTTGGAGAGGGTCTGAATGTTCGAATTGAGGACATGGTTCTCAAGATTATGGAAGACTCTCGGATTGTGATGAAGGGCGTCAGGATAAATAACCTGTATTACTTGACTGGAGGTATAGTGGCAGGTGGAGAACCGATGACTTCTATTGATTCGACTAGACTGCGGCATTTGGGGCTTGGCCATTTTAGTATTGATTCCTCGCATAGATTGAAAGAGGGTGTAAAGACCTGTAGTTTGAAGTCCAGTGAACATGTTGATGTGAGCAAGAAGACCGAGGTGAAGTTTGGCACCTCTATTCACCGTGCTAAGGGTTGTTCTGGAGGAGTTCACGTGGATATTTGGGGGCCTTCCAAGGGGGCATCATTGGGAGATAATAGGCGTTTGGTTTCCTTTGTTGGTGACTGTTCTAGGCGTGTTTGGGTTACAACCAAATCCCCTTCGGAGAAAGTCCTAGTAGTATCCAACAGATTGAAGAAGTGTGTGATAGACAGAAAGGTGAAGGTGTTGGCCTTCTTATTTTGATGATGTTTAACAAACAATTTATTACTAATGTTGTTTGTCTAGTGTTTGTGCATTCCTATGTTTTGTAGACAAACAATGTTGTTGGAGGATGGATGGAATCGAGCCTTAACGATCATATCAAATGGAGGTTGGCGGAATTGTGGAGTGAAGCAACATCAATTCAAGTTAAAGATCCAATTACAAGCTTCTTCCGCAAAGTTTACCAAGTCATTCTCATTGAAGACCTTCATCAAGCTTGGGTATATTTAATATAGGTTTATATTATGTGTGTTTAATACCTTAAGCTCAATATCATATACACACACGTATTTGATTTCTAAGCTCAAATATTGTATTCTCAGTTTATAGACTTAACAATCATCATATACATATTTTATCAAGTCTATATAATCATTGTGCAAAGTTTCAAAACATTGTTTATGTCAAAACATCAAACTTCATGTATATCACTTTTTCATGTTTTGAACACTTTTGCAAAATAATGATATTTCACAATTGGGAAATACAAATTAGAAAATTCTTTTTGTAACATGCTCAAAATATCATTTGCAAATATTTCTCAAAGTTTCATCAAGTTTGGAATTGATTTGTTATGTTTAAA
>BQKN01066597.1:850386-861884 GCA_022839385.1 Asparagus kiusianus | reverse complement strand
ATTAGATTAGCATAAGACCCTAATCACCCCCCCTCTAGGGTCTAACAGAAGGTACTTCATTCTGATCTTGGTAGGAGGTACAAGATGGACCTATTTCTATATTGGAGCCGAGCTCACGGCATTGCGAGACACTTTGTTAGAAAGGAAATCTTGGGGCAACTAGATAGAGTGACAAATTTAGAGAACCGTGCCTTGCTGGAGGAGGATCGGTGTTTGTGGTCGAGCAATGGTTTGCAGAAGAGGTTCTGGACTGAGGCTTCGACATATTTGAGTCATCCTATAAAAGAGTTGCCAACTGTTGCGATTGGAGGTAAAACTCCAATGGAAGATAGGTCCGGTAGTGTCACTTTGGTTAAGGCTTCGATGAGGAAGCCAATTGACTCTCAGCAGGTGGAGAGTTTTGGACAGACCTTAGAGGTATCACAACGGGTGGAGTGTGATGCTACTCCACATTGGGTGAAGATTACTCCAGATCATACTGCATTGTTTAGGATTCCAGCTGAGGTGATACAGCTTAGGGATCATTTGGATTTATGTGCAGATGATGAGTTGGGTTTTGAACCGAGTGCAGCTGGCAGACATAGTTTGGATATGGCCATTGGTTCACCTCAGGTGAAGGTGTTTGAGGCCATTGGAGGTGCTATCAGCCGCAGAGTTGATGATATTGGAGAATGGTTGTGAACTCTTCTATTGATTTGAGGTCGTTCTCTGCCATTTAGGTGAACTACGTTCGGCTTGATTCATTGGGCAAGAGGATACATAGACAGTCTTTATGATGCAGCCGGGTTGGATTTTGATGGGGGGTTGAGATTGTTTGGACTCTCGTTCGGGTTCTCGACTTGTTGTGGATTGAGTTCGTACTGGTCACAATAAGTGGGACATTTGGATGCTTTGGTGTCGGCTCAGTTTTGGGAAAACTTCACCGAGGTGAAGAATTGTGAACTGCAATTATGTGGGGGCCACGTGGGGGCTACAAACAATAGCAAAGCCGCGTGAGATTCATGCGTGGTTTTCTTTTGCTGCGTGAAGGGACACGAACACGAAGGCCCACGAACGAAGGCCCACGAAATCATAATATTCTGTAGCTATATATAACATGTGAGGGGCTAGGTTTCTGTGAGCGCAAGGCAGGGGCAATCGTGGGTGCGTGTGCAAGCCGGCGGAGGAGAAAAATTCGCCAATTGCAGAGGTGGAAAACAAGTACACGGAGCTTTGTTTTGCGGCTGCAGTTTAGGAGATTTTGTGTAGTCTCTTTTAGGGTTTAGTGCATCCCTTTGAGAGGTATTTGTGTGAGGGATCTGAGAGTTTGTGAGAGGGTTTAGGTTGTGAGATTGTAAACCCTAGTTGCATCTCTTCCTCTATTAGTAGATCTCCCCCTCCTTGCTCCGTGGACGTAGGCAGTTTGCCGAACCACGTAAAATTAATTTGTTTGAGTTTGTGGCCATTGTAATAATTTTTAGGATCCCTCGACGCGCAGTCCTAGAGCTGACGAGAGGAAGAGCTAATATCCCACTTTGATGGGATATTAGGCTTCAGATTCTTGTTCCATTTGAGAAACAAGAATTCTTATCGATTTTTCTCTCTTATTATGCACTAGAAACTCTGCCGAAAATTCCGCTGCGCACAACAGTTCTTACCGCTAGGCGTTGTCGCGTCGAATCGTCTCTGCGAAGGCGACGACTATTGTTCTAGGGCAGTGGTCACACGATTACACATTTATCAGGCTATGTTTCTAAACTTGATTTGGAATTCAATTTTGATTTTTTTCGGGTGTTTTTTTATAACACTACTCACACTTTTAACTTTTGTTAGGCTTCATTTATGCCACAGAAAAATAGGTTACGAGGTGAAGAAAATGAATCAAAAGTTGCAGCTTTTGTTGTGGTAACAGTGTGACACTACCATATGCGTATTCAACACTAATCAAATGAAGCGAAAAGTTTGAAAATTTTAATCACGCGCTGTTAGCTTAATGTACTGCCATTTGCCAAATCATATGCGATCGAGCACAGTGCCTTCTAGCATAAGATACACGTGAACTTTGGCTTTAGTGTTCCGCGAGTTCACGTTGAGTTGCGGGGTCCGCCGCTCCTTGGACATCTTGCTGACGTGGGCTACATTTTCTCCGGCCAAATCCAGGAGCCATAGTGGCCGCGCCCATCTTCGGATCTAACGCCCTAAGACTGGATCCACTTAAGTCGTTGTGGCGGGTTATGGGTCTTAATCATGTGGACCCGATATCTGATATGCTAAATATTTTGTGAAGGGCTAGCTTTAAAATTAACAGATTTAACTTAAGTAGTCATTTTTATTTTTGGGGTCATTGGAGTTGAGCATTAATTAGTTAAACCGAATTAAACTCACTGAAATCTCAACTGTTTCATTTTGAAAAAGAATTGATTCTAAACGATGACTCTCTCAGTTCTCCCAAAATAACACCGTTTCTTCTTTTCATAGGTCCGTAAACTTTGTTTTCTCTTTTCCTCAATTGTTTATTATTTCGGTCGATCTATATTATTATTTCCATTGATACTTGGTTGGCATTTTCCTTTTTCTCGATTCCTTGATCAGTGTCTTTCTTTTGAATCAAAATAGTCCAAGTCCAAACTGAATAGAACTTATATTTACCATAGTTTTGGTTCTATATAGATATATAAATATATGAACAGGGTTTCTCACCTAGCTTCTTCCTTTCAAAAAAAAAAAAAAAAATGAATAAAACTAATTTGGTTTAGTTAAGTTCCGAATCAAGAATGGTTCGATCTGATCCAATCTTGCAAACTTTTTTGTCAAAACCGATCAAATTTGAGGTTTATTCGCTTGCGGAAATCTCTGATTTCATATCTAACAATAAAACAAAGGGGTCTGCGAATCAATATGTAGAATAACACATTACTACTTTTAATCAATTCTGAGATAGATTTGGTTAGAATTTCTTAATCTAGAGCTGTCTAACAAAGAGCAAATTCATTTTGAGTGCAATATTGTCCACTTCTAGAAAGAGAAAAGAAAATTTTCCCCTATTATTTTAAGAAAATAATATATAGCTGGAAGGAGCAGAGACAGCAAAAATGTTGTTAGAAGAGGGATTTGGGTCTTCTCCACTATAAAAAAAGTAGTGGAGAGATCACAACATCAATCATAACTGTCGATTTGTTTAGCAGATGATTATGATTCATTTCAAATCTAACACTTCTCATACCATCATGATTTGTGCTCCTTTCATAATTTATGATTATAGACAAATCACAACCATCCATTAATCAAATTAATGGTTATAATGTAGTAGTGATTTTTCCACTACTTTTTTTTTGTAGTGGAGAATATCTGAATCCATGAGAGGAGTATCATCAGTTGAAATTGAGGACTTTAAAGAAACTATTAAGCATTGTTTTTGTCTTTAAGCTTATGTAATGTCCGTATTTATAGAAATTAAAACAGCAATAGCCTCCTGGATGTTTTTTTTTTCCTTCTCTCTTCACTGTTGATTTTGGTTGATGTCTTATGCAAATGTTAGCTCATGGAGTTCAATTGTAACGATTATATTTTAACCCAAGACAATAACTCTGTTATATTGTTTGGATAATTTATATCTATATATTGATACTACAACAGAGTCCAACCTACACTATCAAGTAGCATAATAACTTGATGACTTTCATTGTCGAGCCCTCCCCGTGCCTTTGCTTCGGAGACTCCTCCAAGTCCAGGCGTGTTTCATGTCGAGACGGTCAGAATCAATAAGTCCTCCAAATATCTCAAATTTCACGAACTCATAATTGTCACTCAGAAGAAAAAAGAAGAAGAAATTGCATCAAAATAAAATATTTTGGTCAGATAGCCTTTTCTCTTAATCATTTACTGTTTGTGACCTACGAACTACCTACCCAACTTTTAACACTGAAAATCTGTTACCTAAAGCAAATTGAGTTCCTCGTTTAAATTGCACGAAGCATCGCACGTAACTCATGACTGTGATGAGCCCCACTTAGAACTTCTGAGTTGATAACCTTTACCAGACAAACAAATGGGCCAGTTGAACTACAGTCTGCTAACCGATCAATTTTTTATTTTATATTTTTATATTTTTTTATTTTTTTATTTAATTAAAGGGGACAGACGTAGCTTCATTATATTAAGCAAGCAGAACCATCACGAGTGCAGAGACGGCTCAAAAGCTGCCGAGGAATATTCTTGAAGCACGGGTACCATTTAAATTTGCTTAAAAGCAGTGTTGACAATTCGATGAGCAGCTTGGTTATAATTTGTCGAGATACGCTGGAGCTTCAAATACTGAATAATATAATTTGCACAACTTTAAGCCTTGCAGTCCAAGTGAGCGAATCTCCGCGGAGGATGTGCCGAGGAATTCTTAATCCAAGTGGAATATTCTTTATTTTTACATAATTGCCGTCCATGTAGTATAGCTAAAGCTTCCGCTTCATTTGAGGAGAATGTAACGCACCGCAAAAATGGCATACCTTGAAATTCACTGAGGAGTACTTTTTGCATCCACAATGAAAGATCTTCGAATCCATAAATAAATTCAAATCCACAAAGAAAATATAATAATAAAAATTCTTTGATGAAAATTATGTTTTTAAGGTTTACAATACTCTGCTTAAACATAAATAAATAAGACTCAAGCTAGGACTGTAACTTTACCAAAAATATAAACAAAATTCTTCTTAAAATACTATATATGATTGAGGAGACAAATCGATCAGATTTAGAACCAAACATGATTTGTTTCCTAATCAAAACAGACTCTTAAAACATTGCCCAAAGTATGTTAAATACTGTACATATGTAGACTACTTGAGTCCCATCGGGTAGGACAGTAGAAAAATCTCTATTTACATTGTATATAAAGACCATCATTCAATAAAGAAAGATATTTTTTTCTCTCAAATTCTCTGCCTATATCATGATATCAAAGCCACCCAATCAACTCCCTCCTCAAATCTCAACCTACAACCTCCCCACGTGCATCACATATAATAAATCTCTGATCACCACCTCAATAGAACCTAACCCTAGCCGCCAACCCTAACCCACTACTACTAGACCTTCGTCTACTGCCAGACACTGCTCGTTCAAGCCAGTGCCACCATCGTGCCACACCGTTCGTCTAGTCTGCAACGTTGCGCCGCACTGCTTGACCAGACCCTGCACCATCGCTTGACCATTCGAGCCAGCACTACACCACTCGACCATATCCGCACCACAGCACCCCCACCGCTCGACCACACGAGCAAGATCCGCATGGTAGCGCACCAGCGTTGACCGCAATAGCTCATTCTCAGCATACCAGTGTCAATCGCTCGATCGTAGCCGCTCACCCATAGGGCGCACAACGCCTGGCCACACTGCATCCGCTCGACCACAACGCCCCCTGCGTCGACCACTCGTCTACACGATCGCATTATCACTGCATCAGGCGCGCCAACTTTGCACCAAGGATCAACCAACAAAACCAAAACAGCACCACCACTCGCCCTGCGCAAGCGATCCCGAACTAGAGATCACCTCATACATGATTCGCCCTGACTACCTCACCCAAACATAGGTATCACCAATTTCTTCGATCAATTGAACCTTATCTTATTAACATGACAATGCAGGAAGTGCATTTCAATTAACAATCCATCGATGTCAAACTCAATGGTGACAACTACCACCTCTGACCTAACTCCTATTGCAATAGATCAATCATCCCTCCCATCAAATTCATCATCTGAATCACCTATCACTGAAGTCACACATGGTATCTCACCCCTCTTCCTCTGGGAAATACCCCCATCAGCTGTAAGTAGACCTACAAGGTCAAGACTAGAGTGGATGGAACCATACAGCGACATAAGGCTCGGTTAGTTGCCCGAGGCTTCACACAACAATATGGAGTGGACTATGAGGACACATTTGCTTCCGTTGCCAAAATGGCCACTGTTTGTACATTATTCACTGTAGTTGTTGCCCGACAATGACTCCTGTACCAAATGGATGATAAAAATGCCTTCCTGCATGGCAACCTCACCAAGGATATCTCCATGACTCCACCTCTTGGACTTCCTCAATCCAAGGGTCTCATCTGCCACCTACGATGAGCCCTCTATGGCCTCAAACAGACACCTCACACATAGTTTGCTCGATTCATACAGGTTACGCAACCAGTCAACTTCCTTCCTAGTGAGAATAATCCGACCATGTTCATTTTCTCTTCTAGTGGACACCGCACAATCCTACTCCTCTACATTGGTGACATGATGATCATCGGCGACAATACATCAACAATCACTAAAATTAAGTCAAATCTCTAACGAGAGTTTGAGATGAAAGGTCTAGGCAACTTACATTACTTTATCAGGCTAGAAATCACTTAGACTCCTCGTGACTACCACACATCCCAGCAAAAATTCACCACATATATTGTCACCCATGAAGAACTAATAGATATCAAACTGTTGATGTACTAGTGATCACACAGTCAATATGTATCAATATTTGGATGAGTTTGTTGGGGATTGATGAGGAGCCGCTTTCTTCCACGACTTTATGTCTGGTTCTTGAGTAGGGTTGATGAATCTGCACAAGTAGAAACTCGTGAAAGGACGGGGTTTGGTTCCCTCGTTGTACCTCCGACGATCAAATTAGCTGATGAACTTGAGAGGGGGGGGGGGGTAAAAATAAGAACTGGGAGAATTCTTGTGGGCAGTGTGATTGCTAAAGGATCAGATTTGTGAATCAAGATCTAGATCAAAATCCCAAAGTTAGGATCCAAAAGTTCGTCCTTTGTAAAGATAAAATAGTACCTGTATTTATGCCAAGGTATAAGGATAGATCGGGCACTTCAGCCAAGCACTGAGAGGTGGTGGCGAAGTGTGGGCTGGCGGCTGCGTCAGCAACTGCTTTATAGGTGTTAGCTGGCGTGTGGGGGATGGATCACTTCGGCATTAAATAAGAAGTGATTGGCAGCATGACAGTACTCATGTGGTCCGATGAGTCATGAAGGCTATCGGAGCTAGGGGCATGATGCGTCTGACATGCATTAAATGCAATGTTGACACGTTGCTAGAGAGGATAGGCTCGAGGCAGAAGTTGTCCTCTAGCTTCACCGAGAAGTAACGCCTTTTGAGTCGACGTTACAAAAGCGTCTGGAAAATGGTCAGGTGGACTCATGGTGAGTCGTCTTCGACAAATGGGGCGACAAGTACCGCCTTTTGAGTTGAAATGGAGGGATATTGACTCGACAAGTCGGCTGAGTTGTCGTCTCTATTGGTCTCTGGCCGCCAAGTTGATTGGGGTATAGCATGCAGAAGTACACTTATCCGTTGCTTGGCATTGAGTTGCACTTTGACGAAATGGGAACACCTTAACACAAACCAGCTCAAATGCCTCTTGAATTGAACGTGAAGCTCAAAGCTAATGATGGTGACCTTCTGCTTGATGCCACACAATATCAACACCTTGTAGGGAGCCTGGTTATCTCCCCATTACCAAACTTGATACCTTTCATGATGTCCATGTCCTCAGCCAGTTCTTCGCTGCACCTCACTCTTCTTAACAATCTACATTACTCCACGTGCTACCCTACCTACGCAAAACCACGACCAGAGCATTATTCTTCTCATCATCCTTATCACTCATCCTTAGTGCCTATAGTGATGCAGACTGGGCAAACAATTGTACATATCGATGATCTACCACCGGCCACTGCATATTTCTAGCTGATTCTCTAATCTCCTAGAAATCCAAGAAGCAAGATGTTTTTTCTTGGTCTAGTACTGAATCTGAGTATCGAGTCATGGCATCCACTACTATAGAGATTGTCTGGTTACAATGACTTCTCCTTGACATGGGTTTTGCCTCCCCAGTGGTGACTCCTCTACATTCTGATAACAAGAGAGCAATCAAAATTGCTAGCAACCCATCTTCCACAAGCGTAATAAGCATATTGAGATAGGCTATCATTTCACTCGCCATCACTTTCTTGCTAGCATGATCTCCCTTCCTTATGTGAGCACCAATCTCTGACTAACAAATCTATTCACAAAGGCACAAACCATTTAACGATATCTATTTCTTTTTGACAAAATACCATTTGTCAACCCAATTACATTTTGAGGTGGGTGTTAAATACTATACATATGTAGACTACTTTGGTCCCATGTTAGGTAGGATAGTTGAACAATCTCTATTTACATTATATATAAAGACCATCATATCAATGAAGAAAGATATCATTTTCTCTCTAGTTGTTATGCACTTAATCAAAAATAGTAAAAAATGATGAAACTCAAACATCTCTCAATCTAGAGGGAATTTTGTGAAGCGGATGATGACAAACTAGACAACAGTCAGTTTGGTTGGTTCTGTTTTAAAAAATATTCGATTTTCATATATAATTAGTCCAATTCCGACTTAGGGTCTGAGAGATATGAGCTATTCTTTGTTACAAGTTATTTTTTCTGCCGAGCCCACATTTGGGCTTTTGACTATCCGGTTTTTTCATGAATATATCTGCAGGACGTTCTACATCTGGGTGCATGTGAAGTAAATGTCGATATACATAGAATCGACCCTTTCCCCTTTTTTCTTGATTGAATCTTTTCTCTTGCTTGAACTGGTCATTGTCAGCGACTATTTACTTTAGTCGACACCAAAACAACTTCTCAAATGACTAGAACGAAGAATTTCTCAAAGTATTTTAAATACTGTGCATTATCGAATTCGTTTTTCTCCAAGATAATTGTGTAAGTCGTCATCCCTTCCTTAATAATGGGTGTAAGAAATCAAATTTTCATTAATAAAGCACAATCGATTTAATAACTATACGATGAGATTGTGATCGGGCTAGACCACAATGACCTTAACTTTCCTCTTTTTTCTTCCTTCCTTTTTTTCTCCTTCTTCTTTTTTTATCATCAAAGCTAGAGTTGAAAGTTAAAAATGAAGGGAAATAGTTTCTCTTCGTTTTCTACCTTTAGTTTGCTTACGAGTATAAGAATGAAATTAAGTTGGTCAGCTTAACTATCTATTTAATTTGGTTGTACCTATTTATTTTCACTTTAGTTTACGTCTTTTTTTAACACTGATATTAAATAATGCATAAAAGTCAAAAAGCTTCAACTTGCTCAGGGATTAAGTTTAACTCCAAGTATTCCATTGTGTAAATCTAGAGAGAGCTTTTCTTTCACTAAAAGTTAACCCAGGGCGATTCTTAATTTTTCACGGGGCCCTAATCAAGCTTTCAAATGAGGGGCCTCCATATACAATATTCCATACACAAAAATTTTTATAAGATAGCAAAATATTTTTTTATTAAAATGAGACAATAAGCACATAATCGTATTAATATTAAAATCAAAAAACTTCTTAATGCTTTATAAATAACACAATTCATATTATATTAAATGAGATCGCCTTGCATTTTGAGCTGCAAAATTATCAATTAAAATGTTCCAATCAAGCTTCTCTAATAAATTTTTTTCAATAGATATCATAGCCAATCCATTCAATCTCTCTTGTGACATTGTTGACCATAGATAAGATTTGATGAGCTTTAACTTTGAAAAGCTTCTCTCGGCCGATGCAACTGTAACTGGTATTGTCAATAATACTCCATAAGCAATCCAAGCATTGGAAAACAACAATTTAGCCTTTCCATAAAATTCAATACTTCAATTGCTTTTTTTGTTCCTCTTGATAATGCTTCTCTTAAGATTTGGAGTTCTGAAAATAATTTTGTCCCGTTAATATCAAAATTTTTGTCATGCTTTAGGAGATCTTCAAGGTTAAGACATGAACACTTCAAACTATCATTATCTGCAGACTTCAACCTCTCCAAATTAAACAAGAAACCAAAAGATTCATCATACTGTTGAAACTGTTCAAATCTACTCTTGAGTGAAGAAAGAGCTTGATCAACGATATATATGAAGTAATTGACTCTAAAGGATTCTTCAGCTGTCATTGCCATCTCTTTACTAGCATTTTCATCAAAATGTTTCTTTCTACGAATGATGCGACGTTCACGAAAAATGTGTTCAACTTTCATTCTAACTGCAATTTCTTTAGCCTCAACCATAGCTGCTTCAAATCCATTTTCTCTGTGGCTTTCAAAAAAAGAAATGAGCCCTCTTAAAAAGTCTATAGCAACATCAATCTGCATATCCTCTGATTGTATGATTTTACTTATTTTGTTAATAGCATTCAAAATATCAAACCAAATAACCATACCAAGTAAGAACTCAAAATTCTCAATTTCATATGTTGCTAAGCACTCAGCATCACTTTTTGTCTTAGGATCTTCACTAGAACTTGCTAAGTAAATCAAAGCATCTCTTATATCTGGAGCTTGGAATCTTATTGCTTTAACACTTTCAACTTGACCTTCCCAACGAGTTTGTGATGGCGGCTTAAGTGTGAAACCTTTAACATTATCTGTAAGAACTTTCCACCGCTTTGTAGAAGATGCAAACAATGAATATATGCGCTGCACCACTCCAAAAAAGATGAAGCTTGCGAACAAGAGTTTACCATATCACAAAGTGCAAGGTTAAGACTATGACAACCACAAGGTGTGTAGAATGCTCTAGGATTTATCTCTAATAATCTTCTTTGTACACCTTTTATGTTTTCCTTTCATATTAGAACCATTATCATACCCTTGTCCTCTTACATCACCAATATCAAGTTTAAGCTCTTGCAAAATATTTATAAGTTCTTCAAAAAGTCCTCGTCCTGATGTATCATCCACCTTTAAAAATCCTAAAAAGAACTCCTCCATCTTTATTGGGCTTGTTGAAATATTCACGCATCTTAATATAAGTGACATTTGCTCTTCATGGCTTGCATCCGGAGTACAATCAAGAATAATAGAAAAGTACTTTGCTTCTTTAATCTTTTGGATGATTAAACTTTTGATCTCATCTGCTATTCGAAGAATAAATTCATTTTGAATTTTGTGACTAAGATAATCATAATGAATTTCTTTCTCCTGAACTCGACGAACATGCTCTTTCATTATTGGATCAAATTCGGCAATCATTTCTATTATACTTAAAAAATTTCCATTATTTTCTTCATAAAGCTTCTCATTATCTCCACGAAATGCCAAACTATTTTTAGCAAGTGTTTTCACAACAGCAACTACTCTCAATAGTACTTTTCTCCAATGTTCTCGTTCTTTGTTGATTTGTTCTTCAACACTTTTATCGATTGTCGCATTTTGTCGTAATCTGATCTCTAATTCAATCCAACTCTTCATGTTAACAATGTGTTCACCACTTGTTTCATGACTTTTAAGTCTGGCACTGAGATTTCTCCAGTCTCTAACTCCATCATTTGCCAATTGAGTTTTATTTACATCATTTTTGAACAACTTACAACAAAAACAAAAAACCTTGTCCAAAGAATTTGAATAGATTAGTCATTTTCTATCATGATGTTTGTAGGCGTCAAAAAATGCTAATAGATATCCCAACGCAGAAAACCAC
>BQKN01066597.1:821700-850376 GCA_022839385.1 Asparagus kiusianus | reverse complement strand
AGAAGATTAATGGAATCATCAATGAAGACAACTTTTGACGAAAACAATGTTCACCATTGGATAAGTTACGAATGTAATGTGTTGAGGAGAAATGTCTGCCTTCTGAATCTTTTGGAAAATCAAGATTATCATTTCTTTTGAGACCTCTTTCAACCAGTAAGTCTCTCAATCTTTGATCAATATTTTTCCAATTTCCTGGGTCATTTATGTTTGAAGGCCTTCTTTCAAGGTTTTCTTCTTGTACCAAATCTTCATGCATGTTCATTTACATTTTCTTCATGTTCATTTACACTGCTATTCTCATTCAAATTTCTATTCTCATTGGAATCTTCATGTTCTTCACCTTCTTCAATGGAATTTCTATTCTCATTCAAATTTTCATTAACCAAATCCTCGCTTTCTTGATTTTCAGGTTGCTCATTTTCAACATTCACCGAATCTTGAACTGAATTAGAATATGTATTTCTACTACAAGTAATAAATTTTTCAAGTGCTCCCGCTTGAGATCGATTGAATTCTTCAATTTTTTGTTTCTTTATCCGCTTATCATGTCCAGACATATACTTTCGAGGAGGCATGATATCCAAATTTAATTCTGAATCTGGTACAATCTAATAAATATCGAAAAAAATAAATTAATCAAGGATTCCTACCAAAAAGCATGTTAGGAACTAAAATATATCAAATATTTAAATTGAAATTTGAAATTAAACAATAAAATCTTGTGAGAACTAATTTCAATTTCATTTTCAATTTCAATTTAGGCCCTAATCAATTTCAATTTCAATTTCACAAAGCTCTAATTCCTAAACCCTAATTCCACAAAGCCCTAATTCCTGAACTATTTAATTATAATAATCGACTAAAACCCGATTGATTTAGGCTTCTATATCTTAATTCTTAACCCTTGCTTCCCTAGCGAACCAACCCAGCAACCCTTATGCACAAAAAATGCATACGAAAATGATTATAACAACAAGAGCATGATGGTAACAATTTAGTACGAATTTCTCCAAGCTTTAATTATAACTACAAAACATGATTAAGTTAACTATATATAGTGGAAAATTAACCCAAAAAAACAAAGAGGCAAAACTGTGAGGACAAGAAAAAAAAGCGAAAATTTTGAAAATTTTACCTAAAAAAGAAGAGGAGGAGGTGGCTGCGGGTGGTGGCCGGATTGGCTGTGGGGGGCCGGCGGTGCTCGAGAGAGTCGGAGAGGCTGTGGGGGGTCGGCGGTGCTCGAGAGAGTCGGAGAGGCTGTGGGGGGCCGGCGGTGCTCAAGAGAGTCGGAGAGAGATTAGGGTTTGGGCGAGGTCAAGTGGCGGAGAGGGCACTTTTAGATTTGGACTTTGGCAGGTTAGCGTGTCGGGTTTCGGTTTGCGGGTCGGGTTTCGTTTAAAGACCCTTTTTTTATATTGGATGCAAATTGGGTTTGGGCTGGGCCCTTTTTTGTAAAAAAAGCCTAACAGTTGCATTCCAAATGCACGAGACGCCAAAACATGAGCAGAAGAAATGAGAGTGGGCTGGATACAGACGGGTTGAAGATTGTGTTGTATTTATGCTATTAGAACCCTCCTCTAATTTTGCACAAAAGTTCCTTTACTTATATATATATATATATATATATATATATATATATATATATATATATATATATATAAAATGGGGGCCCTTGTTTTTTGGGGGCCCTAGGCGACGGCTTCCCCCGCCTATGCCCAGGGACGGCACTGAGTTAACCATATTTGTAATTCCTATTAAAGTTGGTTAAAAGCGGGAAATTGGGTTGGATCAAACTGCTTTGTATTGTTTATTTCTTATGTCTATTTCAAGTTTAACTCACTCTAAAATTGAAAATTACTTTTATATGATTAGCAATTTTATCATGTGATCCTGTTGAGGCTCACTTATT
The DNA here is from genome assembly GCA_022839385.1 of Asparagus kiusianus. Lineage (NCBI taxonomy): Eukaryota > Viridiplantae > Streptophyta > Magnoliopsida > Asparagales > Asparagaceae > Asparagus > Asparagus kiusianus. The sequence goes on along the minus strand of BQKN01066597.1, from coordinate 848,464 downwards.
CACCTTTGCCTTTTTTAATGGAAAAATTGTGTCAATGCCCCAGATTTAAAAACTTCATGTGCCTTAGCCCATCCTACTTTTGCATATGTGCTTAAGCCCCTAATTTTTGAAAAAATATGGCCCAGCCCCTCCAGCTCATATATAGCTTAATATTATTTGTATTTGACCCAAAAACTCAACTTCACCCATCTTTACCCACTCAAAATCACCATTATCTTTTCTCCATCAAAATGCTCATTTCTTCTTCCTCCTCTGTCCTTATCTCAAAATCCAAACGCCAAAACTTTAACTCTAGCAATTCCATCCCCTTCTCCTCCCGCTGCAATCACTCCTCCCCCCGCCGCCACCCTCAACTACCTGATCCAAATTCTCACCCGGATCTGAACTTAGATCCACCTCCAGTACCGCCAATACCTCCTCTCCCTCCTCCTCATCCACCACCACCGACCTCAAGTGTGTCCTCCACAAGTTTGACTCCAATAGCGACGACAAGATCTCCTCCGCCGACCTTGCCACTGTCTTCTCCTCCCTTGACCACACCCTCTTTACCTCTAAACTCTCCTGCGTGATGGAAGAGACCGACTATGACAACGACATATTCATGGACCGTGATGGTTGCTCACCACGTGTTTGACAAAATGACTCACAAATTTTTTTATTTCATGGAACATTTTGATTGTGGTTAATGAGCAAGAATATGAAAGAACAAAGGCGGTTGAGCTCTTTTGATGTTAATGGGCTCTTTGATTACTCATGTCTTAAGGGGTCAACTCACTCGTGATTGGATCTTAAATAACCTGATCATTTATAAGTTTCTCAAGAAAGGCTATATGGGTTCGTTGGAGTTAGGATTTTCCTTATGAAGAAAGATATTCCATCATTTTTATCTTTATATCTACTAGTATTTGTCCTTGTCTTCCTCTAATTAGAGATGTTTTATCTAGTTGATGTTCTTCTTTGAGGAAGAAATTGGATTTGTTGATAAGTTGAAGGACATGCTGTTATTGAACTTCAAACTGAGCTTTGTTATTTGAGCCTTGTTGATTGATAATAGTTTTTTCTTGTATTTGACTCTATTGTATGTTAATTTTACTTGTTGTATGTAGGTTTATAGCATAACTGATAACAATGCATATTAATCTTTGAACACTAGTTGTTAAATTTTGAACACTGGTTGTTAACTATATCTAGTATCTATTAACTATATCAAATATTTGTTGACTATATTAGTATCATGTTAACTATATTATATATCTGTTAAACCTTGTCTATTCCTGCTTAATATCAAATAATTGTTAACTATATCATGTATTGGTTTAATATATTCAATACATGTTAACAATAGTCACCAAAACTTGATTATCCAAATGTTGGTCATCCAATTATACTGTTAATTATATCATGTATTAGTTTTACTTTTCCTCTCAATCTCACAGTCCCCTTAGATCATGAGTCCTCTCAAATGTTGCAACAGTAGAACTAAAAAATTAGTAAAATATGCACTACAAGTTTATTAGAACTAAAAAAAATTAATCAAACAAAGTTAAAATTTAACAATTTAAGAGTTAAACAACCCTTAATATGTACTTCATGAATTTTAATAGATATATATTAGCAATTACTTGATATTTTATATTATGTAGTCTTATTCTATTTTTCCCCTTTCTTTTTAGTACTAATTGGTAATAATACCCCTTTAAACGGTTAAAATATACTCTATTGGACCAATGATGAGTCTGAGTTCAAGAAGGAAACACACATGGGTAGACACTTCATATGGGCTCAAGCATCAGCATATGGTAGGCTACAGCGAAGTTCACTTGGATCACATGTGAACATAATTGCATTCGAGCTAAAGAGGACCTAAGTCTGAGTTAATCCTCAAGCAAGACTCTAGGCTAAGTTGAAATGTGTCCTCAAGTCGACCGAGTTAATAAACAAGTTCAAGTCAGATTCTGAGTCAAATCTGAACTTATTAGCAAAGCTCGCCCAAGTCATAGCGAAGCTCGACCAAGGCATAATGAAGCTCGCTACGAACTTCACCCAAATAGTCCATGTGAGACACATAGCGAAGTTCACCGAAGCCATGGTGAAGTTCGTCAAAACCGAAGCCGCAGCGAAGCTCACGAAAGATGTACCGAAGCTCACCCAAGCAATAGTGAGATTCACCTAATAGCCCACATGGGCCGCATCACCAATTCTAGTGAATCTCGCTCATGATCGCTATTAGTGAACCTCGCCGAATCTCACTCATGTTTGCTATTAGCGAACCTCACCGTGACCATTATTGGCAAACCTCGCCCATAATCGTTCTCAGAAAGCTACTTTTAAGGAAGTGGTTAGTGACCACTAACTCACCCATTTAAGGGGAGTTAATGACCACTAACTCACTGATTTAAGGGGAGTTAAGGCCCACTAACTCACCCACTTAATGCTCTTAAGCCTGTAATAGGCATGATCAACATGAAGCAAGGGGGAGAGAGGCGGAGGAAAGGTCTTTTCCATGGGGGGGGGGGGGGGGGGGAGAGAGAGAGATTCAAAGGCTAGTCAAAAAACTTATCTCTCTTCCATTCTCATTGATCATCATAGATCATTATCATCGGCTAATCATTTGGCCCGACCAACGATCCTTGTGAGAAAGAATTAGTAGTATGTTAACTGAGTATATGATATGTGGGGTTTTGAAGAATTGTAAAATGTTTGATGAAATGTTAAAGAGAGATGTGGCTTCTTGGATTGTGATAATAACAAGTCATGTATAAAGAAAATATTATGAATATCACGCCATGTAGTTGTGTGTATATAAATATCAAAATTACACAAACTTATAATTGTATGTGTTGATTATGAACTCTGAAGGATTAGTTGTGAATCTTACCTATTTTGATATTAACTCTACTCATTGTATGGTAAGTTTATAGCATAACCGTTAAGTTTATATAGTAAATGTTAATTTGATGAGGTGGGGGCATCTGATGTGAGTAAGTAAAAGGCGTAAGTAATATCTTTCCCCTTCAATTGGATTAGCACCATTTATACGGCCTATCACCTGTCTTTGTTTTCTTGGACTCTAACATTTTGTTGTCGAATCCCAAACATAATATTCGGGAAGTTCACAATATAATAACTCTTTTTCTTGATCCTTTTTTGGTTTTGATTTGTTTCCTTCTTTAATTTTTGAACATAGTGTAAAAAATTTTGTAAGCATCGTCTTGTGGACATGGTCCCAGCAGATGAGCTTCGATAGGTCTTGATTTTTCCAATAGGAAACAAACTGTTGATTCGGCAAGTATAGTTGTAAGTTGATGACAGCTGGGTAGATCTCATTAAGATAGAATTCATATATTCTCCACAAAACTTCTAGAGCTGATACCCATCTTGCATCTTGAAAATTTTGATTTCATTCACAAGTCTTCCTCCTTCATTATATTCAATGTTTACTGTCACTTTATCATGACCCTTGTATATGTATTTGTAAAGATACTTCACTGCTGTAATGCCTGAGCATATTTCAACATTAATGTGATAATTATAATGTGTCAACAAATATGGATTGTAAGGTACAACCCACTGATTATTAAGGATTTTATTGCGGACCAACATTGTTTTGTTATCATTCATTCTCTTATAAATTGGGTAAGCATCTTTTGCTTGAATTGATTGTGAGCTAAATCGCGAGGATAGTGATATTTGCATTCTCTATTTTGCATGCAATTGTTCTTCATGTTCAACTCTCTACAAGGTCCGTGCATCATATATTTTTTTACCAATTCATAGAGGATCGGGTGTTTGGATTGGTCTGGAATTTCTGCAGATATATATTTATCATACTGATCTGATGATGTGATCTTGTGATCTTCAATAAGAATTATTAATATATGTGCATGTGGTAGTCCTCTTTTTTAAAACTCAATCACATGAACATGTGCGACAACTTTCCCAAAGATCTCCTTCTTAAATAGTTGATCTTTCAAGTCTTGGAGCATTGCTCGAAATATCCTTGAGGTTAGGTCTGGCCTGTCATTATGGCTTTGGCCTTGATGTAGTTGCTCAATGATCTCTTCCCATTCTGGATTACATGTCATTGTTATAAAAAGATCTGGCTTTCCAAATCGTTGTACTAATGAATTGCATCAAGGTATCTGCGACGCATGTCTCTAGTACCACCTATGAATGATGATGGAAGAACTATTCTTTTGCCCACTTGGCTTGTATTTGCTTCGCCGGCAGCTACACTGTCGATAATGCCTTGGAATAACTCTGCTCTGATTTCTAATTGTTTATTTCTAAAGTAATCAAGCCTTGTTGTTTCAAGATTTATGTACATATCAATAACATATTGATGGACTAAATGACCTGCTGATGTAAGTATAAAAGATTGTCGAGTGTCTCTTATCTGGAGCTTATGACAATAATAATCTCGGCATGAGACTTTTCCGGGTTTTGGTGCCTTGACGTCTGTAAATTTAGACGTTAATCTATGTTCATATATAGTAATATTACGTAGATATGTGAATTAAATTTTACCTTTACTTTCTTAGTTAAATATGTCTTCTGTAGATATGAAGGTAGGTGGAGATATTGAAGTTGGTATTATAGTTCTTTGTTGATTGTAAGTTCTAATATCGCATTTATCCCTTCTTTTAATATTTTGATGCCATCCAACCTCTCCATTTGGAAAGAGTAAGGGATACTGCAGTGGATCATAACAGCCAAAATAGTGTTTCACTTGATGTCTTCCTCCTGAGTGTGCATGGACAATAATCTCTCTCTCAATTAGTGCATTGTTATTATTTCCTTCAACCCAGATTGCAGCCACCTGATCTGCTGTTGGTGAGTTGTAAACACGTTGATCTAGTGCAACGTTACTATTTATTAGTATCTTTAATTCTTCAAAAGATTGATAATCATTCAATTTGCGAAGGAACTTTGCATATGGGTTTCCTTGTAATATATCCATCAAGCTCTTAGTTGTGATTTTACTTATATTTGCATTGTGTAAAATTCCCAATCGATTTTGTAACTCATTCTCTGTATCATAGAAGTAAAGCTGAAAGTATGAAGGCTTATTTTCCTTTGGAATTAGAGCTGGGAGATTATGATATATTTGTCCTTATGCTCTAAATGTGACAACTCCTTTTCTATTTGATGCGAGCTCTTTATCAAATCTTGTCCCAAACGATGTGAATGAGAAAATACTGTTTTACATTCTGATGTGGCTTCGGAACTCAATTGCCTCTGGTGTTTGCATTGTATAAAGGGCAAATAATTCATTTGGAATATTCACATCTGCTAGGTGGATTTTACTGTTGTGACAACAAAATGTTGGAGGCTCATGTTCAAACTTTTTGGATCTACAATATGCACAAGACTTTGGAGTGCGTAGCTTATATAGTAAAGAACATACCAGTTCATGAAGAATTTTGCCCTAGAACAAATATAAATATTTAATAAACTAATATATAATATTATATGGCTATTTCAATAAACTATAAAGTATATGTACACCAACCTTCATGCTCATAGGCCAGTAGAAGGGCTCCACAAAATAGGTCAAATTTACGTTGTCGTTTGCTATTAATAGTATTACCAGAAGAGTCATTACCGTGTCGCTTTCTCTTATTATCCGCAATTCTCTAAATGTGAGATTTCTTTTTCTCATCATTCAACTGAGAATATTTAGTCTTTTTAATTCTAGATATTGGAGTGTTCTCTTTTATTTAAAAAAAAGCTCATGTAGTATTATAAATACATACACATATACTAATATAATAATATATGGATAATTTATTGTTGAGTTTAATGCAAACCTTGGCTTGAAGCCATTTTAGGCGAGAAAGTATTGTATAGTAGTTATGCATCCAAAAACCAGAGAATAAATTTCTACAAAGGAAAATCATATGTCATATTACTATTAATTTATGAATATATATGAGCAATGTAGATAGTTGGACAAATTAGTAAAAATTTTAATAAAAATTCAAAAGTAAACAATCAACTATAATCATTATCACAATAATAAAAAAATTATTGATATTCTACACTAACCTGATACTCGTAATTATGGAATAAATATTAAGTACAAAATTGGTTTGAGATGATATTATCCTATATCCTATAGGTAAAAAAATATGTGTCAGAAAATAAAAAACCATATAAAAATTATATCAACAACAATAGGGGACAAAAATATACTTAAAAATTATAATTCACCTTAATCAAGGGAGTTTAGAATAAATTAGTCAACTATTCTTTCTAAACAATAATTTTGATTGTACTTAGTAAGTAATCAAACAACATGCATTTTTTTTAACAATCGTAATAAATTAGATTATATCCAAGAATTAAGAGTAAATAAAATTAAGAAGAGCTTATATTAAAGTTTACTAATAAAACAATTAACTATTAGTAATAGCCAGTGTTACAAAAACTTAAGTGTTATTAAAATTAGCAAGTGTTATGAAATTTTTCGTAAACAGTGGGTGTCGTCTGTTTACGCACCTGGATTTCGTAGACCAGGATACATGAATGATTTATTTGCAAATCTAGGGATACTAATAATTCTTCTGCCTTTCACTCTCAAGGCTCAGAATCAAGAAAGTGTCCCTACCCCTGCCTCCCAGCTTCCACCTCGACCGTCAACTGTCGTTCGTCACCATCGCATCCATCTCAACTATGACCTTCACCCTCGGGACCGAGCTACAGCTACCCACCTCCGCTGCCTCCGGAAGGAAGCTCTGGCTACTACTACTCACCACCGCCGCCTCCGGAAGGAAGCTTCGGTTACTACTACTCGCCGCCGCTGCCTCCAGAAGGAAGCTCCGTCTACTATTAAGTGAGCTTCTTTTTTATGGGATTTAATGATTTTTTTGTTTAATTTCATCAAATCTGTATGGGTTTTTATGTTTAAGTGGAAAATCGAAGTGATTTAGTTTATTTGTATCTGATTTATACTGATGAGGCAGTGATGCGGCATAATTATGTACCAAAATTGCAAGTGTATAATTTATCAAGTTATAGTATAAAAAGATATCGATCCCACGAGGAATGTGTTTTGTAGGAGAAAATATAAAATCGGTTCTTATGTTGTGTGCGTGACAAATAAGATTGGTGAGTGATTATGATTATGAAGAGATTGAAAGAGTGAAAGTGGTATGTAAGTAGGTGCAAAGTGTAAGTGAGAGTGGGTGTGACAAAGAATGAGTGTGATCAATAAGGTAAGAAGAAAAAAAATGAATAAAATCAAGAAACAAATGAAAAATCAAAATTCTAGAATAAAAGAAAATGTAAGAAATTGAAGATGGTGAATTCAATTATAGATATGGGTAATCTAAAATTGAACCCACTTCTTAGAAAAGGATGATTCCCTAGAGGGTTCTAGCCTACAGGCAAATCAAACAAAATAAAAATAAATAAAAAGAAAAACTAAACCCAAGAGGGTTCTAGCCTCAAGGTGAATAGTGTAAAAAATTAAAATCTAACTACAAAATGAATTGCAAAATCTAAACTATAAAATAAAATTGTAAGAATTAAATATAAGAAAATAAATCTACTCTATAAGCATAAAATAAATCTAAGGCAAGAGGGTTCTACCCTCTTGGCTATTTAACAAGAAAATAAAATCTAACTACAAGCATAGAAATAAATCTAAACTAATAAGCAATAAAAGAAAAAAAGAAAAGAAATGCAAACCTTCAAATAATTTTCCATCTTCATCTTCATCTTCATCATCCAACAAAGAGAAGAAGAAAAAAATTTAAAGTGGTGAAAAAATTATTATTATTAATTGTAACAAAAAGTTACAATTTTGGAAGGCCTTCTCAATTAAGAGTAGCCCTCCTCTCTAAAAGGAGTTATAAAAATTTTCACACCTCTAACCCCTCACTCTCTATCCCTATTTATAGTAAACATCAGTGAATGAGAGCCATTGGATCAAACTTGAGCCCCAAGACAAGCACAATCAGCCATTGACTCGTGCTACAGTAATCTGGCATCGATGCCCACATCGATGCTGACATCGATGCTTATTATTTCCAAATTCTGATTTCACGGATAGCTTCGTCTCGTCGAGATAGGCGATTTTCATATATTATATGTTAAATTCCGCCTTCCGGATTAGGAGATATCGTCGTTTCTTTGTGGCCAACCATTTTGAACATGATTTCTTTTCATATTGGATTTTTGATCTTCTTCGGCTTCTACAGGCTACTCGGCTTGATTCTGGGCTTTTGGATAATTTGGAAATTGATTTTCCAATGGGCTTCTTTGATTCATTTCTTCATTTAATCGATGGGTTTTTGTTGAGAGATGAGAGTTTGAGATTTATTCTTCATTAACCTGCAATTAAAAGATAAAAACAATTATTAGTGATATATTTATTCATATAAAATAGATAATTAGGGTATAAAATTGTAATAAAATATGATTATCACGCAGAGTATGTTTAAAAGTACGATGATTTAAGGGAAATTTATGTGGATTTTACCCTAAAGTAAGCAGCCAGTTTAGCTTATCTAAGAGTTTCCCTGTGTCTTTCAATCGGTCCTCATCCTCTCTCTCTCTCTCTCTCTCTCTCTCTCTCTCTCTCTCTCTCTCTCACCTCAGCTTTTAACGGCGAGCGCATTGTGCTGCTCCGCCTTAAATTCCCTTGGTGCTCCTAACAAGTCATCAAATTCCTTCGCTGTCAAGGTTAGCCAACTATAAAGATCATATCTTTAGGAGTAAAGTTTCATCTTTGAGAAGAAAAATGTAAACTTTTTCACTTTTTTGATCTTTTTTTTTCCAGAAGGCAAGCACTAACCAGGGTACGAAGTCCATCATCAGAGGGAAGGCTGAGAGAAACAAATTTTGAATCATTAAATTTGAACTCCATAAAATATCATAATATCTGATCTATAAGGGAAATTGGATCCTTGGTTTGCTTGGTAATTTTCATTTATCTTGATATAATGCAAAATTTCACATGTTCCGGAGTATTTGAATTGTGCTTTTTTCATGTGCAGGTGGAAATGTGAGCATTGAGAACTCGTTGTGCAGTAATTCTTTATATGGGTAAAGGGCAACGTTTATGATTTGTGAATAAGAAATTACATTGCTAATTTGTTTTATTCATTTTAGTTGAATAATTTTCTTGAAATCTATTATCGGTCCTCATTTTAATTTAAAACATTACTATGTTATATGTTATTGTTCTTGCATGTGGAGTTATATTTGTTTGTATCTGATTAATACTCATGACTACACTTGAGGCCATATTGCCTTCTGATATATGTATTTTTATTATGCTGATATTTATTTTCCTCAAGATTAATCTACATATTCTTTTTTGGTATTATTACCTCTGTCTTGTTCTACATATTGGTATGAATGTGTTGTATTTAAATTTTTTAATCAAGGGTAAAGCCATAGATTACATGGATATAATATTTTGCCTTATAATAAGAGAGCCTTGGCCCTTGACTGAGTATGAAGTGTGTTATTGATATTGTTCTTTGAGGTTTTCATATTCATACCTGAGGAACAGACTCCTATTGGTATGGGCACTGGGTATCTAGCTATGGTGGTTGTGAACAAAAAGCAAGGCACTCCAGTTTCATTTGAATGAAGCATAGAGAAAATACATCTACTGCTTATTTATAAGGTAATAATTGACCATGTCATGAGTTATGGAGGTGTTTAAAAAAAACTTTAATAAGTTATGTTTTAGATAATTTAATTTTGGAATGCATTTTTCTATACATGAAGGAAATCTAGGTGAGTTCTAAGCAGAGCCGCATGGTTGGTGAAGGATTTGGTGGGAGTTATAAAGTACTGCCATGAGATGGGTGTTGTGCATAGGGATATAAAGCCAAAAAATATCTTGATGATGGCAGATGGGACGATTAAGCTTGCTGATTTTGGATTGGCTGTGAGGATTGCCAGGGGTAATGATGCTGAAACTCTTTGATTTTTGACTGATAACCGCACAAAATATGTAGTATTTGTGGTAACATGTTGGCTGTTATGTCAGATGGTAGATTTTCTTCATACCTTGCAATTTGCGTTCTTAAATATTCAGTTAGATGCTTTAGACCCCACAATCATAACTATTAGTTGCGATAATATTAACTCATACTAATTGATTATAGTGTATGTAGTTACTAACTCATTCTAATTGATAATATTAACTCATTCTAATTGATTACAGTATATGTAGTTGTAATACATATTTCTTACTGTGGATGTTGCTATATTTTGTTCGGGAATTTCTTACTAATATAGTGTATATAGTTATTAAAGTTAGTTCCAAAATAACACCATCCTTTCCCATCATTGAATTAAATTTGAAAAATATAATTTGATTATAGATAGGGTAGTTCAAACTTTCACTTGATAAGTGCAAATTTCGTATAATTTTGATGTTGCAAGCTTTGAATTGCTTGATAAGCACAATGTGTTAGTTTTTGTACTTATGCATGTTTCGGTCTATCATTATGTTTAGTGTTCTATTCGTAATTCATAGTTCATATTTGGTATTGGTAGTCTTAAACTTGGTGGGTTTTCAAAGCTCCTTAGCAGTGTTGCTTTCTAATTAATTCTGAACTTATACATGTTTTGGTCTATCATTATGTTTAGTGTTCTATTCATAGTTCATAGTTCATATTTGGTATTTGTATTCTTAAATTTGGTGGGTTTTCAAACCTCCTTAGTAGTGCTGCTTTCTAATTAATTTTATTGAATTATTTAAATAATTAAGCTATTTCCCATAATGTGGATTTTGGATCTCATAAAATGATAGCAGTTGTTATTTAATTGAATTTATTTTTATGTGATTGTTAGCTATATGAAGCAAGATCACAACTCAATTCATAACTCTTCTTCTGAAATACATCTACTTTTAAGTTGGTATGATTGTTTGGCAATATTACCTGGCGATACAGGCTTGGATGTGTGAAAAGTCAAGCCTAGCAACTGTAAGTAATTGAGATGATAGCTGCTACAAAGTATCTAGTGAGTATCTGAAAAGATCCTTGTGTGGTACTGCTGTTTTATAAAATCTATTGAATTATTTAACTACTTCTCACAGTTTGCATTTTGCGTTCAGAATACTTTAGCCGCATAATTTTTAAAATAACAGATATGCAGAAGATTTGTAATGTTTGTTAAATTTTTTTCACAGGGGGGGCGATTTGAGAAGGGAAAGTGCATTGGTTATTGTCATTTGGTAAAGGTCATCAACTATATGAATTGTTTAACAAAATTGTAAGAATGTGTTAACCCGTGAGCATCTATTTTGATTACTTATTTAAGAAAGGACAGAGGAGCATACTGAAATTCTAATTCATTACAGGGGAAAATATCAAGGGAAGAGGTTGCACAAATATGTATTGCAGCCCTAGGAAGCCCATATCCTTGAGGTTGCACGAATATGTATTGCAATGCACGTGATTGTTTTTGAAAAATTAAATAAGGATATGTAACCACGTGATTGAATTTCAAAAACAATCATAAGTATGAATATATTGTAATCTACACAAAACAGAAATTAATTAAAAGCATGCAAAGCAAAAAAAAAGAGGAAAGGTATCTGTTTTCTATTACCTCGATAGATGAGAGAACATGCAACAATCAAATCTTGAATTCTCTAAGTTCTGCATGAAAATTGAAGAAATTTCACCATTAAATCAAATACACAATATTTCTAAAGAATAATCATGAAATTATGAAAATCATACTCCCTTTAAAAGAGGGAGTTGTGGAAAAACTTTTCATGGACTATATTGCCAGTATTCTTTTTTCATATTATATTCTAATCATAAATTAACTAAATTAATTATCATTATTAATTAATCATATTACTTTTCACTTCAATTTTGTCTAACTTGACCCTAAAACTTTCAATATTATTGTAAAACTCTCATATTAATTATTAATAATGTATAATACTATATTGGTAGACAATTGCAAGTTAATAAATTATTTTGGAATAAATATAAAATATAGAATTATCCTAAAATTATATCGTGGCACTCACATAGGAAAAGTATAAAGAGTATTCTTGCGTACATAAGTAAAAACATGTAATTTTAGAAAATATTAGGATATCTAAATGCATTAAGATATAAGTGGAGGTATATGAGTTCAACTTCCATAAGTTGTAAGCTATTTATGTTTAATTAAGCCTATAAAGATTTGAATCATTTGTTAAACACAAGCAATAGTATGTCATCCCTTTGATAAATAATATACATCATATAATATGAGGTAAGAGGTTTAGCTTATATTTATATAGTACAGAAGATGTGGAAAATTTTAAGCATCATATTTTGAATAATTCTCAAGATTTTGAATTATAAATAAAATTATACTTTGCTTAGAATCATATCATACTCCCTTTAAAAGAGGAAGTTATAGAAAAAACTTTTTATGGACTATATTACCCCTATTTTTTAAATATTATATTTTAATTCTAACTAAACTAAATTAATTATTATTGTTAATTAATCATATTATATGCCACTTCAAGTTTGTCTTGGTCCCTAAAACTTCCAATGTTATTGTAAAACTCTCATATTAATTATTAGTAATGTCTAATAATATATTAATAGACAATTACATGTTAATAAATTATTAGTGGAAAGAGTAGAAATATATAGAATTATCTCATTATATTCATATAGGAAAATTATAAATGTATTCTTGCATATAGAATGTACAGACATGAAATTTTTTTTTAAAAAATAGGATATTTAAGTGCAGAAAGATACAAGTGCAGGTATGTAATTAAAACTTTTATAAACTGAAAGATATTTAATTTAATTAAGTGAATAAAGATTTAAAGCCTTTGTTAAACAAAAGCAATAGTATGTGATCCCTTTGATAAATAATATTCATCATATAATATGAGGCCAGAGGGTTAGCTCATATTTATATACTAGAGGAAATATGGAAAAATTAAAGCATCATATTTTGAATAATCTTAAGATTTTGAATTATTTTTGAATTTGTATACTTTACTTAGAAAACTTTAGAAGAGTCTTTCGAATGACTACTACAAAGTGTTGGTCATCGTATAAATAATGGACAAATAAAATCCATGATACTGGATTGCAATAATCGGGGTTAAGTAAAAAATATATGGGTGTCATATGAGATAATGCTCATACATAATATAATATTTTAATCTATAATCTCAGATATTAATGAATTTTCAACATAAGAATTTGTGTCAAGATATATTCTTGAGATTTGGGAGAGTTGAGAGTGGAGAGATTTGGGATATTAATTATGGCTTTTGTGACTTGTGTTTTAGTTTTGGTTTCCAAACACGAGCTAATGCCAAGCCCACAATAAAATTAAAAATGACACAATTTTGTTATACCATCCAATATTTTCGATAATGATCGATATATGAGAAAAAATCCCAAAAAAATAATAATATAAAATCATAAATATTATTAAGATAAAGTACTTAACCTTTGATATCAGTCGATAGAGCGATATAATGGTCAATTTTTCATACATTGCCTATAAGAGCAATATTTAAAGGTAATTTATATATCATTTCATTGATTTTAAATCTCCAATAATTCTACATTATTCCCTTATAATTTTAAAATTGCTTATAATTTAGGTACTAATATAGAATTATAAAATATTTGAGCTAAATTTAAAAGAATAGTTAATTCTTTGAAAACTCTCTCAAGTATGGGGAAGTTTCAAAAAAGCCACTCAACTAATTAATTTAATTTGACAGAGCCTCCTAACTGTAGAGGTGTTGTAGATAACCCCTCTCAACTTTAGTGCAATTTTAGAAAACACCCTTGGACTTAGCTTGTCTTATAAAAACTATTTCGGTCTTTTACACGTCTCTTAACAAATCCCCTTAATATAAAAGACTTTAATAAGCGATTTTGTCAAAATGACCTACTAAAGAAAGCCATTTTAGTCAAAAGAAAATCTCAACTAATAATAAAAGGATTACGACCAATTTACAAATCTTTTTACCTCTAAATCTTCACTTTTTCTTTCATCTAGCAAAAAACCAAGCTACTTCTTTTATGGTTGAGGGATATTTTGGTCTTTCCAAGTCAAGTACTTATCACATAATGAATTCGACTCAATGATATTAGTTTTGAGGACTTAATTGAGAAAATTTTATAGGGTTAAATCAAAATTTTAAAGTTGAGATAGATTAACTATAACACCCCAAATTTGACGAACAAAGATTTACTCATTTTAAGTAGTTGAGGGGGGGGGGGGGGTTACATTTTCCCTATAGTTGAGGGGAAGTTTTCTAAAATTAACCCGTAAACAAAATACAATTTAAGACACATGTGATATCAATCTTATAAGAGTTGATTTTATAGCAAGTCTATCAGTATCTCTGAAAATCTTTTGTTATAAAATTCGCAAAGAGAAATTTAATATTTATTTAGGATGACTATGTGATTCTTATGGTTCTCCATATTTTTTATGATTTGTAATAAATCCTTATGGTTCTCCATATTTTTTATGATTTGTAATAAATTATTTAACAAAATAAATTAATTTGTTCATTTTATATGTCTCACCTTTGTAAAGCATACAGTTTAGATATGAGTGTTATTATATTATTTTAACTCTTTAGCTTAAATTTTTGGATATTATTCAATATTGGATAGATCTATATTATTTTATTAAAATACAATCCATATGTGTACAAAATATGTTTAAATCATTCTCAAATTATATTTTATAGTTTTCTAAAATTAGAGAGTAATCATTTTGACAAATTAATTAAATAGTTGAGAAGATGTAGGAAGATTATAATATCAGATTTTAGAATTGATCACATAATTTATATTTTCTTTCTTGATTGCATTTGCACATTATAACTTTAAAAATTCTATAGAAAAGTTTTTGAATATCTATAATACTCGGTCGCCAGATAATAGAAAGTGGAAGTAGACAATAGGTACGAGTGATTTCTTTATAATTAAACAAAATCCTTTATCACCAGATAAACCTATCATTTTACGTTGATGAATTCAAGATTTATTTTTTTATTAATAATAATAGTTTTTTTATATATTGGTGCTTACATCATTAGTTTTTAAAATTATAATTCCAAATCATTAAATTGCTCTTAGAACATTAGTATTTTAAGACTTTAAACCTCACTAATTATATGTAAGGTAAAGTGTTGAAACCAACAAGATTTTATATATTAAAATATCTAAAACTTTTTAATATATTATGATAATCATAAACTTTTTTACAACTATGTTATAGTAAATACATAAACTAAAAATCAACAATTATAATATTTGACCACGTGCATTGCACGTGCATTCCACCTAGTAAAAAATAAACATACATGTTGAAGGAGATGAAGTTATTATGAAAATTATGTAATTTTTTGGTTTATATATAGGCATGAGGTATTGCATGCGATAGGATAATAGCCATAATTAGAGTTTTATTAGGATTTGAATTTGGTTATTGATGCTTCAAAATATCAATCGGGGATAAAGTCTCTTAGAATCTAGAGAAGTTGTTGCGGATGCTTCAAATTATCAATCGGGGATAGATAAAGTTATTAATCTCTTATACCTATCATCTCATTGGGAATTTAGTAACAGTGAATTTGTACATGATAATTTTTGATAATCACTATGGCCGAATTTCATATCATCTCACTGTTTATATACAAGTGGTTGCTTCAAATTTCCCGTGTATATAGTTATTACAGTTAATTTCCCATGACGGGTGCTTCAAATTATCAATTAGGGATAAAGTCTCTTAGAGTCTAGAGAAGTTGTTGTGGATGCTTCAAATTATCAATCGGGGATAGATAAAGTTATTAATCTCTTATACCTATCATCTCACTGGGAATTTGGTAACATCATCATTTCTCATCATCAAATTCATTTAAAAATTAGAATTTGATTATAGATAGGGTAGTTCAAACTTTATAGGGGTATATTTGTCTAAAAAAGATTTTCCCTAACTCGTGTTTTTAAAGGAAGTAAGTATGATTATAACGGCTGAACCACAAGAGATTAATACAAAGGGCTAGGTCACATGTGGTTCTCATTTTTAGGGCATTGGCACAAAATTTTCAAAAAAATAAAAATAAATATAAATATAAATATAATAAAGTGCAGAAAAATAAACTTTAGTATTTCACTTCTTCATTGAATCCGGATATTTTCTGCTAAGGGCCTGTTTGTTTGCACGGAAGTAATTGTGAAGTAGCTGAAGTAAAAGAAGTAGATACTACTTCTGCTACTTCCAAGCAAAAAAGTGTGTTTGGTTCTCTGAAAAACTTACTTCCAATACTTCCCTAAATGCTTATGTGGCGCCTACGTGTCATCCTTACTTTCAAAATATTTTTCCAATCCTCAATACTCAGAAGTAGCTCAGAAGTAGTTGAAATGCATATTAATTATGACATAAATAATTTTTTTTATTAATATTTCTTTTATTAGTTACTTCTAATAACTTTTCATTGATAAAATTACTTCCTAATAATATTTCCAAATGTTATCCAAACAAAAAAAGTAAATGAAGAGGAAGAAATTCTACTTCCATTACTTCTAAAAATATATGAAACAAACAAAAAAAAATGTTATTTCCACTACTTCCTATTTCATAGCTTTAAAAGTTACTTTTATAACCTACTTCTTACTTCTAATACTTCCATTATCCAAACGGCCCCTAAAAGCATCTATCATAAAATATCTTCTGATAAAATTCAATGTACTCGGCCACGATATAATATCTTCTAATTAAAACCTATCTATTAAACTGCTGGAAGGATCCAAATCCACATCAAATTGTTACAAAGAGATAAAGTAAAAAGAGGGGGAATGTATATACATATTTTTCAAAGTTGCGTATCCATCATGTCTCATTGGACATGATGGGCCCACTTCGTAAAGCAGACGGTTTGTAAACATTTTGGATTTTAATCTTATCCCCCCGACAGAATCTTCTCTCACATTTTTGACCAACTTTTCGAGGGAGCAGCATTTGGTTACCCATCGAAGGAGAAGATTCCTTACGATATACATGATCATCAGTAGAGACATGTTATGGTGGTGTGAGAGTCATTATTCTTCGTCATCAACTTCGGATCGCGAAAAGAAATTCACGAGTGCTTTATCGTCAACCCTCGATTTGAAGATCGCATTGATTTGTTATGTTGATTATCTGGATTTAGATATTTGATGCCAATAATATATTACTTATTTTGCATTTATTTATTTTTATTGGTTATACTGATTTTTATTTAAGAGGGCACTATGTATATAGATTGACAGTCCATTTTACGAAAATGAATTGCCAAGCCAAGGACTTGTGAGCCCTTCATCATGCACCCATTTGGATTTGGCTAGCCGAGGGTTCGAGCCTCTATCTCTTGATAGGCTATTTTGTTAAGGTAACGTTTGACAAATGGTTAAGTGAGGGGTTAAGGAGACTTAACCCCTTCTTAACCCGCCAAACACAAAAAAACTATACGATGGTTAAAGTGAGTTAACTTTTCATAATTTGCCAAACATAAAAAATATATAAGGGTTAAGCTAAACCCTCTAGAGGGATTAAAATGAGTTAACCCCTGAAAATAAGGGGTTTACTAATGCTCCTATTTAGAAAGATTAAGAGTTAACCTTTCTAATTATAAAAAAATACTCAAAATCATTTTTATTCCCAAACACTAAAACTGATCACAATGACTAAAATAAAACTAATTTAACGAGTTAATAATTTAGTCCTTCAGATTATTGAATGAACTAAGTATATTAATCTTTCTTTTTAACCCCTCCTCCTTAACCTTTTGTCAAACGGGGCCTAAAATAATTTGTTAGTGTTGTAATCTTGTTGTTATATCTACATACATCACATATCATAAGTAAGAATCTAACATGAAATGTAAATGTAAATAGACAAGAGAAGAGATAGGGAGAAAGTGATCATCTCATTTTATTCATCTTCATCATTCCTCCATACATTTTGTCTTCCATGGATTACATTATATAGATATGGAAGAGAATACTAAAAGTCACAAGTAGGTGAAGAGACTTTTTCTAGTAATGTCCACATTCATTGTATTTATATTTACAACACTCCCCCTTGGACATTACTACATGATGTCAATGCCTCATTAAAAACCTCGCTAGAAAAACCCAGTGGGAAAAAACTAGTCAAGGAAAAGAGTACATGACATACATACATTATTTCTGTTACATCAGTTGTCTCGTTAAAAACCTTTCGCTAAGAAAAACCATGTAGGACAAAAACTAAGCAAAGGAAAAAAGAGTACAACTATAGATCTTCGGAATCCAAACTTGTGTTGCATTAGTTGCATCATTAAAAACCTTTAGCTAAGAAAACCCTGTGGGACAAAACTTAGCAAAGGGAAAAAGAGTACAACTATAGTCCTTCAAGACGCAATCTTCGGGATTGCATTGAAAATTCGCTCCCCCTGATGATGACAATCTTCTGAGTCTATGCTAATAGAAACCTAGTAGGACAAAACTTAGCGAAAAGAGGCAAATTATGATAATAGACCTTCAGGGACCAATCTTCAGGATTGTTCTTTAAGAATTTGCTCCCCCTGAAGAAGATAGTCTTCCAAGACTATGCATATTATGAACATATTTCTCATAAGTTGACGTAGGCAGAGATTTAGTGAACAAATCTTTAAGATTATCACTTGAGCGAACTTTTTCGATGGTGATTTAGCTATTCTTTTGGAGCTTATGTGGATAAAAGAATTTTGGCGTAATATGTTTTGTCATGGTTTCTTTTACATATACAGTGCTCATTTGTGCAACACAAGCTGTATTGTCCTCATAAAGGACAATGGGGATAATATCATCTTTTGTTAGACAACACGAGCCACAAATATGTCGTATCAACGATCTTAATCATACATATTCTCGTGAGGCCTTATATAAAACAATAATCTCTGAGTGGTTAGAAGAAGTAATCACCATGGTCTGCTTAACAGACCTCTAAGAAACGACAGTACCACCACAGAGAAAAACATAACCAGTCTGAGATCTGGCGTTATGAGGATCAGATATGTAGCCAGTGTTCTAATAGCCCACCAATGTCATATCTTGGTTTCTTTCATAGAATAGTCCAAGATCTTTTGTACCTTGAAGATAGCGAAGGAAATGTTTAACACCATTTCATTGCCTCCTTATAGGATAAGCACTATACCTTGCTAGCAAGTTCACTGTAAATGCAATATCAGGCCTGGTGCAATTTGCGAGATAGAGAAGTGCTCTAATGGCGCTCAAATAGGAAACTTCTGGTCCTAATATTTTTTCATTATCTTCTTTGGGTCTAAATGGGTCTTTATCCACTTCGAGGAACCGGACGACCATTGGTGTGCTAAGTGGATGAGATTTATCCATATAAAATCTTTCCAAAAACCTTTTTCACGTAGGTTGACTGGTGTAGAAAAATTCCTTTTGGAAAAATGCTCGATCTGCAGGCCGAGACAAAACTTGGTTTTTCCTAAGTCTTTCATTTCAAACTCCGTCTTTAGGCATGAGCTAGCTTCTGTAAGCTCCTTGTGCGTTCTAATAACATTTATATCATTAATATAGACTGATATAATATAGAAACTATTTTCAAATTTCTTTATAAACACACAAGGGCATACATCATTATTTACATATCTCCTCTTCAGGAGGAACTCACTCAGTCGGTTATACCACATTCTACCCGACTATTTCAAGTCGTATAACGACCTTCATAATTTAATGCTATACATGTTGCGATTCTCGTTTTCTCTTAATTCAGGAATTTTAAGTCCATCAGAGACTTTCATATAAAAATATTAGCGTCTAATGACACATATAAAAATATGGTCATGATGTACATATACTGCATATATAAATTCATAGTTTCTGCCATAGGTATTAACTTGCGGAACGTAATACAATCACTAATAAGAGAATATTTTACATCTAAATCGATGTCGGGTCTCTGCGTGAACCCATTGAGGCATGAATCTCGCTTTATATCTCACCACCTTACAATTCTCATTTATTTTTCTTACGAAGACCCATTTATATCCTGCAGGGATATATCAACTACAGGTTCAAAATACTTTAGCAAGTTCAGCTCAGCCTCAATTGCCACTTCCATCTCACCTAGTCCGAGTGCTTCAAGCACTCTATTACCAACATAGGTTCTGGATCCAGATTAATTTCGGAGATAGTAAGAGCAACTATAGAGGCAACTATGTTGTCGACAACTTTCATATTTCAATTATATTTCTCCTTTTTTACAAATTTGTGGCCACTTTAATTCTTATTTTATGTCAACCAAATCCTCTTCATTTCCCTTAACAATTGGATTTGGCCGTTCCGCATCTCCAATATTATGATTATCAAGTGCACGTGTAATTTATTGGAGATTTCGTCTTCAGGACAAACCTCTTCCGGAGGTTATGGGAGTGACTGTCTTTTTATATATAATTTAGTTTGCTGCGGACTTTTATCTTTTACACTAACATGTTTTATATGCTTCTGGCACAGTATGCTTCTGGCATACCAAATCATCAATGATATACTCAACATGAATATGAGGCTTAGTCACTCTTTTCTTAGCAGATTATCATGTGAACTTCTGGTTCAGTTTGACTAGTACGTGGATATAAATATTAAAGATCTTTTTCACTAATGAAATTTCTTGACATTATATTGTATTTTGGGCACTAATCTCCCCCTAATGTCGAGAATTGATCTTCAATAAAAATGCAGTCTGCGTACCAAATTGTAAATTGATCCCCTAACATGGGCCATAGGTATTAAATTATTGATGGAGTTTCATAAATAATATATGTACCTTCACTGAGGTCCCATAGAGGTACGCTATGATGGTGATATATAAACATGGACTGCAAATAAAGAATACGCAGATGGAAAATGTTTTACTTCTTCACCACGTATTAGAAAAAGGGGGAAAATTGTGATATGCAGTTGGTCGGATTTGGTTTGAATGCCCCATTTAATTTAAGAAAATCCGACGAATCATATTTTACCCAAGATGACCCAATCGCTCATGCCAAAGTTTAAAAGAATTTGGGTCCCTAAAACTCAAACTCATCACAACATGGTGTATTTTAGGTCAGACAAATTCTATAATATACACATATGAATAAAAACCACATAGGTTCACAAGAGTTTAAAGGAAAATCAAGATAAATTAAAATTGTCTGACAAATGTATATAATCCAAATATAAAGAAACCAAATAGTTTACCTTGACCACCTCGATAAGATCCATTACCTCCCCCTCGTCCAAGCATATGAATATTACTTTGAATTATAACATGTGCTTCAGGCACTACGACTGAACCAATTAAACTTGCATTATGGTTTCTCACAACATCTGGTTGTGTTTTTAACAACTACTAATGCAAAGATTAGTTCATAATGCTTTTAGTTGTACTATTGTAAGAGTACAAGGTTACTTGTTGACTTGTATTCAGTCGAGGGTTTAAAATCTAAAAATGGCTATAGGATAAGATCTCTTACTATGTTCATAGCCTCCCCCTTGTCCACGCGTATAAGCAATTTTCTGAATTTTAGCATGTGCTCCAAACACAACTCGTAAGCCAACTAGTTTAACATTATGATTTCTAATCATTAATTGATTGTGCTTCTCTGCGACTACTAATCAATTCAGAATGCTAAGTTTAATTCTTGGTTATGTACTGCTGCTGGAGTACAATATTATTTACGTGGAATAGGGAAAAGAATTTTTCGATCAATTTTATCATAGTCTGTAATGTTCTGCTTACAGAGTTTCAGCTGCTAGATCATTTGGTACAGAGCTGAATCATATTTAGTCATGTATTTGAAATCCAAAAAGTTCTGATTTAGTCTGCTAGTTGCGTTTGAGGGAAGATTATTGGTTTCCATAGATCAACGCGATCCTTCAGGGATTGCCCAGAAAAGTGAATATTTTTTCAGTGAGGTATTAATTTTTCACGTCTTTAGAAAATTTAAAGTGTTTGCCTTCTGGGCAAAGATACTTAAATAATTAAGAGATATAATCATGCAAAAAAAAACACAAGGGTGTCAGTAAAAATGAACGTTCTAGGCCAAAAAATAAGTAATAATTACTATCATATATCACAGTGCACTAACATGGGGATGAAAGATTAGTGCATCAGAAATTAGAAATATTCACATTTTAATAAAATCACACATAATCACCAAAATCACCAAGCTCCTTTTTTTTAAAAAAAATCTTCATAAAGGTTATCTTTTAAATGTTTGCTTCTGACAAACTAGTCTGATATTAAAATTCACATAAAATGTTTAATGCTCGGACGATCAATGACCATCACAAACTCAAGCAAGTAAAAATTAAACAAAGGCATAACCAGATTGTGCTATTCTTTCTTCTAAACTCAAGGTTGCCAGATTCATCTCCCATATTCAACAGATTATCTTCATAATTGTTATATTTCAAAGTTAGGTTTGCTTCAGGGTTATGTTTTTCTCTTTGTTTTGCCTTAATTAAAATGTGAAAGAGGTTCTCTTTCAATATTATATCCATAAGTAGTAATTGTTTGGAAGTATTCAAACGTTAAATAGATACTCTCAAGTTTCCAAAGGGTAAGCTAAGCAAGCATCTAAGACCTAGGCTCTAGCCATGCATCAATGGTTTAGAAAATTAAATTTAATGACATAAGAAAATGTGAAATGAAGGAAATTCAGTAACTCATTGAAATAATGAGGCACAAGTCACAGTGAAATATAATAAGATGCATAAACTTCTGGGTTATGGTTTAAGCATTTCATCAAATATAGTAGGCTACATAAACTTCTAGGCTACAATCTAGCCCTAGGCCACCTTTTGTGGTGTTGGAAGTGAATATAACATAGCTAGGGACGCAAGGGAATAATACTTAACAGAATAATAGACTTCACAGTCTGTGAGTTGCTCCTGACATGTATTCGTTAGCAATAATTCCTGATGAGCAGTTTATTTATAGGATGATTTCATGTGTAATAAACTACTGACTAATGTCTTTCCATAAATAACAAATAATCATATTTTGAAAAACATCTCTTGAGTCCCGATTCCAAAACGAGATTAATTCTCAATTAACAAGAATAAAAATATAACCGTGCCCAAAATATTCCATTGTCAATAAAGGATTTCATTGTCGACCATGGTAAATATGCAGATCAAAATGGAATTTTTCAATCAGGAATTATAAAGAATATGCATAAATTGAAATGTATTTATGAAGGGCACAGATTTTAAAATGAATACTACTAAGAAACGAACATTTTCAATAGATCAAACGTATATAATGTATTATGTATTTATAACTTTGATTTCATGTGGCAACATGTGGCAAAATGTTCGTCTAAAAATGTATAGTCTACATAAGTTCTACTATTGAAATCAGGGTTATAACTTTGCACTATCATGCCTACATAAACTTGAGAGTTTCGGCTGTTAGAAAACATTTTGCCACATGTTTGGATCATATTTATATACATATAAGATGCTTCAATAGACAAATTATAACAGAAGGTGTTATAATTTATATATATGCGGATCACAAACTTTGTCGAGGATAATAGCTTGTTATACATCTTGGGACCAGTTTGTGACCACAGATCTTATATGTGGGTCACAAATTTATATATTGCCACAAACATTATGATCCAAATATGATTGAGAGTCTCAGAAGGTGTTACTTAAAGAAAACATGAAACTTTGTAAATAGACAAAGGTCGAATGTGTTATGTATTGTTACTTCGTAAGAGGTGTACACCGAAATATCTCTTACCACTAATTGACAATTACGAACCGGCTAGCAAGAGCTTTCGTACTGATAATGTGTTGTAATCTTGTTGTTATATCTACATACATCACATATCATAAGTAAGAATCTAACATGAAATGTAAATGTAAATAGACAAGAGAAGAGATAGGGAGAAAGTGATCATCTCATTTTATTCATCTTCATCATTCCTCCATACATTTTGTCTTCCATGGATTACATTATATAGATATGGAAGAGAATACTAAAAGTCACAAGTAGGTGAAGAGACTTTTTCTAGTAATGTCCACATTCATTGTATTTATATTTACAACAGTTAGCACATTTTTATTTTTCCCCACCTTTGATATAATGACTGTACTGTCATTATTGTATGGTTTTATATCGAGGGTCCTCTTTAATTCGCAGATGATTTGTTACATCAATAAGAGTTAAAGAATACAGATCATTTGAGGGCCCATTAATAGCTATATGGGCGTCTATGTTTTGTGAAAACCCATTAAAGACAAGCATATTCCTTCTAAATGATGGGATTGAATGGGCCGGGCCGTATAAAGGCTCTCAAGACTCCCCCTTTACTTCGTCAAGTTCTTAATTAAATTCCCATTCGCAGCACCGGCCATATTATTTAGGACAAAAAGTATATTTTATGGGTTAATCCAATGTTTCAAAAACACTCTCCAATTTATCTTTAATTAAGCTACTTTGAGATAGATTTATCATGTAAGGTTAAAAATAGCAAAAATTAATACAAAGCTTCGATAGACATACAATTAGATATTATAAAAACTATGGAGTCTGCTGGCTATTAGATTAATTAAAAAATAAATAATTTCTTATGTTAAGATGGATGAGCAAATTGAATTTCAACAACATTAATTTAAGGACAAATTTTTAAAATCACCCTTTTTGCCATTTTATATAGCAAAACCGACTCCTTATGAAAATATTCAGCAAAACTGACCATTTTCTTCTGAAAAGGGTCGGTTTTGCTGTTAGAGAAATTTTACGAAATACACGGGACTGCTAGGCCCGTGTATTTCGACCCAGCTTTGAATTGTACGGGACTAGCAGTCTCGTGCAATGGATCCCTTTGCCTCTGTTTAAAACACGGGACTGCTAGTCCCGTGTTTTAAGCAGAGAGCTCTGTGGTTACAAAAAAACAAGTGCACGGGACTGCTAGTCCCGTGCACTTCCTAGCTACAATGAAATGCACGGGACTAGCAGTCCCGTGTAATGGATTTCTTTACCTGTTGCCCCCTCCTTTCCTCATTTGCTTCACCCATGACTCCCTCAACCCCCTACCTCATTTGCTTCACCCGTCAATCCCTCAACCCATACCCTCTCTCTTGACCCCTCCGCTCTCTCGTCCCTATCTCGACGCCGCCAATCGCCGCCCCCGTTGACCAAGCAAGCTCCGACCAAGGTAATGTTGTTTTTTTTTTGTTAATTTTGTTTAGCCATGAAATTTGCTTTTTAATTGAGTTTTGGGATTATGGTTGAACCATGAGTATTGTGGCTTGGGATTAGGGTTTTTTGCTTTTCAGTTGAGATTTGGAAATAGAGATCTAGTTGAGATTTGGGATTAGGGTTTTTTGCTTTTGAGTTGAGATTTGGGATTAGGGTTTTAGTTGAGATTTGGGATTAGGGTTTTTGCTTTTCAGTTGAGATTTGGGATTAGGGTTTAGTTGAGATTTGGGATTAGGGTTTAACCATGATTAGGGTTTAGATATGAATAATGTGATTTGGGATTAGGATTTTTAGCCATTATTTGCTTTACAGTTGATATTAGGGTTTTAAATTTGACTTTAAATTAAGATTAATATTTCTAGTTATAATAGATTATTTACATATGATGAACTGTTGATTTTTAGTTTCGATGACAAACTCTATACCCATTATTTTCTTCTTCAATAGGAGCCTCGGTGTCGAATTGAATAGTATGCCAATGTATGAGGGAGGTTCTAGGAAAATGTTTATGCTATCTAAGTCATTCAATTTTGATGGAATGATGAATGAAATACACAGAGTTATGAAAAATAATAAAGCAGAGTATGCAATTAAAGTGTTCTTCAATTGTCCGATAAATGAGAGTAGAACTATTGCTGTGGCGATTACCGACGATGAGGAATTGAATGACATGAAACAATTAGTGGAGAAGCAAATGTCAATTGAGTTGTTCATTGAGAAGTATCCGATTCAAGAATTTGCCAAGTTTCACGACCTCAAGGAGAGTTTTCTCGGATGCTTGACTTAGATAATGAGTCGAGTGGTTTTATGACATCTCCAAGTCAAGAGTCGTGGTTTCAACTATAACATTTAATTGGACATTCTCTTGGTGGGACGTCAAGTATTATATTTAACGACGCTTCGGGCTATGTTACGGGTGATCTACCGGCCGGATCAATGGTAGAAGAAGAATTAAATGACGACTCAGAAGATATTGAAGAAGAAGGCGTACAAATTGATAGCATGCATGTGGTAGTTGGAATCGATGATGATTCTTGGAACAATTTAATGTTAACAATGATTATGTGGAAGTTGAAGATCCGTTGCCCAACAAGTTTCATAATGAAGATTGGATAAATACTTCGCAAGCTGAATTTGTTGATGTTGATCCAAATTTTCACCGGCCTGAGGACTTCACTTTTAAAAAAGGAGACATATTCGAGAGCAAGGAAGCATTGATCTTTACAGTCCGAGAATGGTCTATCAAAAATCGGGTCAAATTCAAGTCTATAAAAACTAATGTAACCTACTACTATGTAAAATGTTATTTCAATGAGAAGAATGAAGTAGAGCATATAAATGAGCAAGATGAGAGAAACAAGAAATTGTTGCGCGCAGCGGAAATTTCGGCAGCACTTCGGCAGCACAACAAGAGAGTCAGGTCGCAATAAGAATTCTTGTTTCTCAAAGGGAACAAGAATCTGAAGCTTATATCCTATCAAAGTAGGATATTAGCTCTTCC